>JAPMOQ010063701.1:26404-42012 GCA_026543055.1 Argiope trifasciata
TAAATTGACAAAGGATATATTGATGCAAATATCAGGTGACATTTGTCATGAAGATTCGAGAATATGTCAGTTTAAATAACCTATACTCGAACAGCTGTCAGCTATATGTTTATCAACAAAGTGATTTCCGGATAGGTTTCCACGAGAATGCAGTTAAGTTAGTATTTGATGAGTACCGAAATAGATTCATTTGTCAATGAGCCGAACAATGATATTCACATCAATAGATTAGACTTCTAAAGACATTGAAATATGAATAGTTTAGACAAATAATTAATGAATTAAATTTCCATTACTTAGAATGAACTATATGAACTCAGTCAATAGTTTTTTTTTATTTTACAGCAGTTTCGACCAACAAAATTTTATATTTCTGGAAAAAATTCAATTTTTATAATATTTGAACCAAGTATATGGTAATTTCTCAAAAATAAAATGCATTATGCACTGAAGAACTACATTATAAATTTTTATCTAGCTCTGCTTGAGCAAAGGTTAGTTTAATTCTTGCTTTAGTATGATAATTGTGAATGCATTTAAATTATATTTTATTTTTCCATGGTTTTTTTATAGCAAAGTAAAATTATATACATGTTAGGTACCAAACAATCTATTTAAACAAAAGAAGGAGTTAGAACTTGGTGAAGAGCTGAAATTATCAAAAGGAACTTCCGTTCACTAAGATAGTATAACCAAAAGACAGATACCTTTATTAATATCAGTTAATGATAGTTTATCTGGCATCAGATAAAAATATTTCAATTCTGTATGTTGTAATGAGAAAGAATTGAGTATGAATTACTAGATCATACGTAATTTCTCATTTCCTGCTTTGATTGCTTTGTTATAAAATTGAAAAAATCAGTTGCATATAATTACAAAAATAAATGGAAGTCTATTCATAAAATGGAAATTGATAAGTAAAAGATATTATAAATTATTTCAATTCATTCAGTCACTCTGTTGTTGGAAGGAGAAGGATTTTTAAAAATTATGATTTTTCAAGTTCCAATATCGAATTTCTGTCATTAATAAAGAAAATTCTTCTTTTATGTTGATTCTGATCGGACCACACCTTTTGATACTGACTTATCTAATTAGATACAATTAAAAGGTGGGAATAGATACTTTAATGATCTTCTTTTCCAATATCTTGATTAGAATATTCATTAATTATAACCTTAGTGAGATTTTGGTCTTTTTAGTTTTATATCCCCAAAATAATCGTTGCATAAAATTTAATTTTGCTCTATTTAAAGATTAAAATTGCATATTCAATGATTAAAATTGGGTTAATGAGGATTATTTTTTCTAATTTTGGTTCATCTTTCAAAATTAACTCAGGACTTTTAGCTATGGATTTTAATGTTTAAATTAAATTAAAAACGATTTTATTGTTTCATCAAGTACCTAATTGCATAATATACTTTTTTATGAAACACATTAAAAAGAAATTATAAAACTAAAATTATATTATCACGGATAACAAAGCTGAAAACGATCGTTACATTTCCGAATGGTGCTACGACCATGCTGGACGTAATTCAAGTAAAAAGAATCCTGTATATAATATACATATCAAGTTATTAATACATCGTGGGCTTTCTGTCTCTCTCAATATGATGTTGAAAATTATTTGCAAAGAAAATCATTAATTATTTTATACAAGAGAAATTTAAATTGAAATCAACTTTCATGACGCAATTGACTTCTCACAAATAATTCATCACAAACAACATTCCTGGCGAAAATAATTGCCACCATTAAGGTTAATCATGAAATAAAACACTCTTAAACTAATATTACTGCGCATGATAAGAAAATCAGTCACTAATTTGTTACCTACTTCCAGATTTTCTTCCACCTACATTAAACCTTATTTGCTTTTCGTAGCCTTAAATACTCCAAATGGAGCAGAAAGGGTAGTAAAAGGAAATGCATAGGAGTGCTAGAATGAATAGCTATCCATTCTTCTTGTATCTGATTTCATATTCAGCTTTCGTACTAGGGAAAGAGAGAGACCCAAGTTTGCGTCTTGTTGCGCGTTGGTAAGAATTCTTCCATTTTGTATGCATCTAAAGCATAAGAGAAACATTTTCCGTTCGGAGAATTCCCATTGGTTGTTTTTTTCTATTCTTAGAATAAATGTATTCCTTTATTTTGGACTTTTATACATGACCTTGTTTTAGTAGCACTCATGCTTGTAGGGTCTCTCTGTCACTCCGTGAATAAATTCTAGATCAAAATTGCATGTATGTTCTATGCGCTTACAAACATGATAACTTTGTGTGAATAATACCCGTACATATATATCTTTCATTATTTCGGAAATAAAATTTTAAAACACACACACACACACACACACACACACACACACACACACACACATATATATATATATATATATATATATATATATATATATATATATATAATCATAAAATTATTAAAACAATCAAACCCCATTTCTTGGTCAACAACTTTAAAGTAGCCTTATTTGTTCCCCACAGTTAAATTTCACAAAAAAACAATAGAATTTAGATTCGTTACCTGTAGTACAGGCAGTTATAATTACTACATGGGGAGGCAATTTTTCAAATTCCTAAAAATTATCCTAAGTAAAACTGTAGGAGATTGATTTGTCATCAATAATAACAAAAAAGTTTTGGATTTTTTAAAAGATAACAAAATTTATAAAATTAATACTTTTGACTTTGAAAATTTATATACCAACCTTCCCCATGATAAATTAATAAATGTCTGTACTCTTATATATGACGAATATTTACATGAAAATATAATTAATAAACATAACTTCCTGGTTTTATGCAATTTTAATATTACCGAAAATTATGTTTTCAATGGTATTGATTTTTATAAACAAGTTAAGGGTATTCTAATGGGTACAGCTTTATCAAGTACTTTAGCCAACATTTTCCTACATTATTACGAGAAAAAAATAATTAATAATTACTTAATAAACGGATGGATATTTATTCATGATTTAATTTTGATTAACTTAGATAATACCAATATTGTTACTAACTGCTATAATAAAGAATTAACTTTAACAGAAACAAATAAAAATCATCTTGGAGCTACTTATCTGGATTTGAGGATCGAAATTGCTAATGATAAAACAATAGTCGGTATTTATAATAAAAGAGACGAATTCAAATTTAATATAATTATTCTGTAATTATCACTCTAATCTTAACTCTAAAATTTTCAAAAATTTAATTTTCTCACAATTCAAAAAAATTAAAACAATTTGTTATAACAAAATTTCTTTTATAAAATCAACAAATAATTTTATAAAAAATTTAAACAATGATTTTCCCAAAAACTACTACAATATCAATATTTTAATAAAAAAAGAAATAATGAAATATTAGTGAAATAGATGGCGCTCCTAAACTACTTTTTCTTTATTTACACTGTAGAATTATTATTAGAAAGGAAGAACGGCTGTGGCGGGTAGGTCTTTATAACTTTTTGTTTTCATAGTTTTAGTTATTAATTGTGTTTAAATTTTCTTATGTAGTTTTACTTTTTTATATATATTTTTGTTTCATTTGGTGATGTTTTTTAATGTTTTACTTTGTTTTTGTCTTTTGCTGTTTAAATTGGTATGCCTCTTTTGCCGTAATTTTCGGGTCACGAGGTGTCAATACTTTTGACCACTGTCCACCGATTCCTCACAGAAAAAAAATCCCTTTTTTGGAATCCTTGCTTGAAAGTGGCCCTTGACGAAGTTTTCAGGCCGGATTCTTTTTCTATTGATTATTGTTTTGATTCAGTTGTGTTACTTTTTGATATATATATATATATATATATACAAGGTGGCCAGAAATAAAACACCCCTACTCTGACCTCCATGGATATCGAACTACTCAGTGTAAAGGCTCAAAATTTTGTACACATACTATTCAAAATATGGGGAAACGGATTTCACGAAAAAAAAATTAGTTCCTGAAATCACCGATAGGTGGCGCTGCACAACTGGAACTATGATCAAAAGACACAAATAATAATAAAAATTAAAATGTTTATGCGGAATGGAATGCTTCCATGCTTCCTTTTTAATTTTTCTGCCCCTTATGGAAAATAAAAATAGTAAAGAAGCTAGAACTCCCGTTGTAACTGCAATTTCATACTGTAACCAGAAAAATTTGCATAAAGCATGGTTAGAAGCCATGTTCTGGGTATAAAAGAAGTTAAAAGGTGGGGAATGTCATTCTTATTAGTGATGGCTGTCACGCTGCCAGAACGCGCTTTGCTTGTGAAGTTGTTTTACGAGAATAAAGGAAATGCTCCAGCAGCACTTCGAGAGTTTCGCCGACTTAAGGATTTGCGTAAGGGACCATTGCTTCCACAAGCTCTCAGGAGAATGATCGCTCGATTCGAGGAAACTGGACATCTTGGAGTTCAGCCTGGTCGAGGACGCAAACCGGTTCGTTCAGATGTCGTTGAAGATGTTGCCACCGGTATTGTTGAACAGTCAATGGATAATGTTTTAGGCTGCAGTAGTGCACGTGCAGTGTCACGACACTTGGGTGTTCCCTATAGCACAGTGTGGAACGTACTCAGAAAAATGGTGCATTGTTTCCCGTACAAAATCCGCCCTAATCAACAATTGCTGGCCACAGACAGGGAGATGCGACTGACCTTTGCATTGACATTTCTTGCTAGAGTTGAAGTGGATGCATCGTGGCCGTGGCAGATTCTGTGGAGCGATGAGGCCCATTTCCACCTCAGTGGAACAGTGAACACCCATAACTGTCGCATATGGGACACGACAAACCCCCGTACCTTCCAAGAGATTCCACTCCACTCACCGAAAGTTACAGTCTGGTGTGGATTCACAGCCACATTCATCCTTGGACCGTTCTTTTTCGAAGAGGTTACTTCCAATGGCCTTGAGACATGTACCGTGACGGCCAACAGGTACAAAAGGATGCTCGAAACATTTGTTGTACCCCATTTGCAGCAGCGCCAATGCCTTGACACCATTACTTTTATGCAAGATGGAGCACCTCCACACATTGGACTCCCTGTGCAACAGTTTCTTCGCCAACATTTCACCACTGACAGAATAATCAGTCGCGCGTTTCCGACAACTTGGCCATCTCGTTCACCGGATCTTAATCCGTGTGATTTTTGGCTTTGGGGACACTTAAAAAACCTTGTTTATCGAGAACGTCTGATAACCTTGGCAGATTTGAAAGAGAGTATCAGTCTGCATGTGAGAAGCATCTCAGATGACCAGTTACGATCCGCAGTTGAACAAGCTGTCCACAGACTTCACATTTTACATCTTCAGGAAGGGAACCATATTGAGCAGCATTCCCTGCATCGATAACGTCCTTGTTTCATGTATGCTTGGTACTTTCAAATAAAATGTGTTTAAAACGTGTTTTTGTGTCTTTTCAGCATACGTCCAGTGGTACAGCGCCACCTATCGGTGATTTCTGGAACTAAATTTTTTTTTCGTGAAATCCGTTTCCCCATTTTTTGAATAGTATGTCCACAAATTTTCAAGCCTTTACACTGAGTAGTTCGATATCCAGGGAGGTCAGAGTAGGGGTGTTTTATTTCTGGCCACCCGGTATATATATGAAAAGATATTCACCATACAGCTAGCTAATGAAAGCTATCTAAAATCCTATTTGAAAAAAGTGTCTGAAAATAACGCAAATGGTGAAATTGCCACCATTTGTAAAGAAAAGTGCTGGCAACTTTATTAAAAACATTCGGAAACTGATAGTGAAGGGTTAGTAAAAATGGAGTTTTACACGATAAAATACATGATAGGAAATGCAGAATTTGAATTAAATAAAAAGGGGATTTTTCATTAAATTATTATATTTTTATTGCATTTTGAAGTACATAGAATATTGTTATATATGGAATAACAAAACAGGCAAATGACGTCACAGATTTACTGCCATATACACACTCTTTTGCCGTAATTTTCCCTGACCACTTTGCATAAATGTAACTGAATTTCGTTGTTCAGCTTTGAATTTCCTTGTGAAATGCATGCAGGTTTGTTGGTTTCTTGGTACAGAAATTTCATTTCAAATAACTCAATAAAAAGAAATCAAATAGTGTTAAATCTCATGATCCATGGGGGAAGAACAATTCTCAAATTTTCGAACTGTGACCGGCAGACTTTAATTATTTTTTAAATATTGTTCAACGAGGAAAACTCAATTTTCTATCGTGTAACGCTCCATTTTTGCTAACCTCAACCTATCAGCTGTAAAATGATTTTTAATAAGGTTACCAACATTTTGCTCTACGAATGATATGAAATTCAAATATTGCATGAGTTTTAGGACACCCTTTATTTCTACAAATCTTTTATCTTCAAAATGTAAGATTTGGTCATCAGATTACTCAAGAAAAGAACAGAGAGAAAATCAAAAATCTCCACACAAATGGCATAAGTGTTCAGTAATCCCTTTCCCATTTTTAAGAAAGTGACTGGTCGAAAAAGTGTTGCTTCAATTGCAGAAAAGACGCCTTGTGATTATATGAAAAAAAAAAACCGTGACTTTATAACTAAACCTTTTAAAAACTGTCGGGAGTAACATTTTTTTTTTGCATATTATTATTCTTTAAATTTGTGTTAGCGTTTATTAGACTTAACACAATCAATTAATAACCATAAACAATCTATTAATTCAATTCAGAAGCGAAGACCTCACAACCAAATCAATGATTGCACATGTATCATTATAATAAGGAATTTAAAAACTAATTAAAATAAGACTTTTTAATTTTTCTGTTATAAAACTTGTGAAGCACTTTAAAAATTGATTTTATCAAAAACATTCTTTTCAGTCTGGAAATTGTAATTTTTAGTATACCTACAACAGAAATTTCCTCTTTTATTCGCTGATAGTTTCTGCTCTTGAAATTCATAAAGTGAAAGTTATTTATATTAATATTATTTCATTTTAGCATCTTCATAAACTGCTTATTTAAGCTTTATAAAATTAATTTTGAAATATTCCTCTCTTCCCTCGTCTATAAATATTATAATAAATTTAAATAAATCTTTAATTCAAGTGTAAGAATTGATATTCTGATAATTTGACTGTCAATACATTTTTATTTGAATGTAATATACCTAATTAAATTTTCAGAATTAATAATCTTATAGCTACTTATATATTGCCAGAATATGTTTATATAGTGCAAACAACTATTATATAACGTTATTGGATACTTTTAGTATTTTATGTTTTATAATTTATTGGTTGTGTTTTCCGGCGCAAGAACCACATCTTACTATGCTACGCACAATAATTTATTCAGTACCATATATTGTTAATTAAATGGAAATTTGAGCTGTTTAGTTTAGGATAATTAAAGGAACATAATATTATTAATAAAAACAACAATAGCTGTATTTATAAAAACTAAGTACTTATCTAATAAAAATATTTAAAAGAAATATTTCTGTCAAGCTTGTATTGTTTCCTTTCAAATGTATTTTCATATTTTTATTTCGTTTTTTGAGCTTTAAAATTATAATGCATTTTTATTATCATGTGAGAACATGATGTTGATTTGGTTTGAGGTTTGTAAAGCTTCAAAATGCGTAGGCAATAAGTTTGCAATTTCTCTCTTTTGAGGCATTCATTTTTCACTTTTAGGGTTATTAGAAAATATGCAGAGGGTTGTCACATTTGGCGATTTATCACCAACTAAAGTTGCAACTTCATTTCCAAAGAATTCATCCTCTGAATTCTCATGAATGATCTGAGTTAATTTAAGTCATTAATCAGTTTAAACCAGTTTGAAACAACCACAAGACTATCAGGTTACGCATGATAACTTAACTAATAACTTGAAATTTGCTATCATAGATTTCGTTATATTTTTCTTGAATTGATTTTTATATTATAGTCAATGAACGATAAGAAAATAGAATGAGATAAAATTAAATGAATCGATGAACAGATAAAAAAGTTCTGGAAATGCAAAAGATAAATGCAAAAAACTTTTAGAAGTTTATCAAGTCAAAAGTTATTTCGAAATTAATTATGAGATTATTTGGATTATATAGATTGTGTAATTCAGTGACCAAGTACTTATCAATGTTAATCAAATTCTGTATAACGTATACGCAACTTTTCTACAAAACCAATGTAATGGCAGGCTGAACATGACAGAACTGAATGAAAAGAAATTCGAAATAGCATGCATTTCCCATCAATGGAAATTTTCTTCCATCACGGCATGAAAGAAACATTTTTCATATTCCGAGCAGCGAATTCTTGAAAAACCGGTTTCATTTTATTTCAAAGCATCGCTCCATATTCGAGTATTTTTAAGGAATAAAATCCTATGAAAAAGAAAAATTGAAAATTGAAGCTCCTACAGGTACAGAAAAATTCTGCAGATGCATGATAATAGATGTTATTAGTGTTCATAAAAAATTTTACTAGTCTTTTTCTAAATTATTCATGAGAATAGGTTTCATTGGCGGAAAACAGAATATATTAAAAACAATACTTTTTCTTGTGAGAAAAAACATATGCATTTATTTAAATCTTTGGACTTCTTGAATACATTTTGATATTCATCTTTCAATGCGAGGCTATATTTTGTCATAGCTGAGAATGGTTGATTCCTCTGGAATCAAGAAAATGGAGATTCATCAAACGAGGTTAAATATTCGTCAAAATCTTGAATTTGAAATTTTTACTTACAGTACATCCTTTATACTTTGTATATGAAAAAATAAAGAATTATATGCGTGTAAATTTGTTAATTCATTTTCTAACTTTTTTTAAGGAAGTTTTTATTTTTCCCCTTTTTATGTGGAATAAGACATTTTTATTTTTTACTAAAAGCATTTTGTGACTACCTGGTTAGCCAGATTCTTATTAGCTAATATTTTATATTAAGTAATAAATTTATACTAAGCAACAAGTATTTTTTTATTAAATGTAAGTTTTCTTAATGTTTAAAAATAAAAGTTTTTTTTTGGAAAAGTTGCTATTTTATACAGGAGAAAATATTGTTCCTCGACATAAAAACCGCTATATTTTCAAGTTCATTTAGTATCTTAACATAAGCACGAAAATAATACACCTAGACGATTAGGAATCACTCATAACCTTCTCGGATCGGAGATTTATATACATACAGTAGACTGATAACATAGAAATTTAAAGGGCACTAAGTTAGTGAATGTGTGATTTTATCTTATACTATAATACGAGGAATGGTTGCCCAGTCGAAAATCGCCCCAGAATTAATAAACTCCGGTAAACTTGGGGTTCTGGGGTTTTTGGCCACGAGGAATCGATTGGCACCGGTTTTGAAGCGCTACGGTCAAGCAGTTCAGAGTTACAGATAGGATATTTTCAAACTTTATTAGTTCGCCATAATGGCTAATAGGTTTCAAGCGGTAACGTGCTGCCATTTAGAGCCAATATGGCGAACTAATAAAGTTTCCAGAAGATGATCCGGAACTCAAGGAACTGATCTCGAAATGGATGATCCATAACCCGTGTGGTGATATAAACCCAAGCGCTCCGTGCATGGTCAGCAAACATGGAAGAGACCAGTGCAGATGGGGATTTCCAATGGAACATCAAGACATGACATCGCTGGTGGACGATGAAAAGCCGAGGTTTAACCGGTTATCTTTTCACCAATGGTTTCACAAATTTTCTTATGGCATGTATTGTTTTGATAAATCACAATTGAAAATTTAAATCTTCGAGTTAGCTTCGATACCTGTTTTCTCCGAGCGGAGCTCGGTCACCCGCTGGTTATTTAAAATACATGAACGAAAGTCACATGACAAACTATATGCAAATTCTAGAAGATGTATGAATTATCTTCCACTAGTTAATTCAAGCCTCAAATCTGGCATATGCAAGTCTTGACAATATCAAAATTTCTTGGTGTGTCTCAGTTTTCTTCGATAAACACAGAGATGTGGATAAGCAGATTCCCCATTCTGAAATATCATACGTAAGTGAGTTGATTTGATCCCCACACGGGATATAGAAAGCATGGTAGACCCATTGAGAAGACAAATGCATCAGTCTGTTAAACCTGACACCCTATTGATCAAATGTGGTATTTGAAAACAAATGCCACTGTTCATTCTAAGGATCTAACTTGTATGAACTCAAATTGAAGGTTAGATTGAAGCAGAAACGTGTTCGAAGCATGAAACGTTTCTAAAATCTAAAACGTTATCATAAAACATTTCTGTGCATATTGTTTTCATGTCACATGGGGATTAGCCATCAACAATGCACATGCTTGATAATGATTAAAGATTCCCTTCCTTGTAAGTGATTTCTCATCTATGAACAACACAGAAGCAGGAAAATATTTTTGCTGATTACAATTTACAAAGGCAATCCGAAATGCAAATTTTTTTTTCCAACTACAGGAACTCGCTGTAGGTGATTTAGATGCATGTCGTTTTCATGAAAATTCCTCTACATGATTTAGCTTGAAATTCTGAAAAGCTGTAATATAGCACATTTGCCTTTAAATTGCCCTGTACCAGAGTTCTTATAGTTCCCTTATTTTTCTGAATCTACACCCTTTTATCCAAGATTCATTATGATTGCCTTATAACCGCTTATACGGGCGTGCAATGAGATTATGGATGAGAATACTCCTAATGAAATATTGTGAATACACGATTGTTCGATTCGTCCGTTGAAATATTGTGCATACACGATTGTGCATGTTCGATTTTTCAGTTTTAAATTGGTACTCCAGATACAGCGGTATTAAGCTGTCTGAATACTTCATGCATTCATCAATCCTTCCATATAACGTTGAGTAATATGCGAAATTAATTAATTTTTATTTATTTAACGGTTTACTGTCTATTACTTTGTTTCTAATTTCTGCCTTTTTGCCATTATAATAGTTTAGGATGTATTTTGTAACAATTGTTTTAATTTTTCTAGGGAAATAAAGCCTTATTATCCAAAATATATCTTACTAGATGTTCCAAGTACCTAATTTCTCATAACATCATTGCATTTATTTTTTGAATTTCATCAGACGCGAGTCATTTTTAATTTTAATATATTGATAATTTATGCTTAAATAAGTTTCTCAATCATTTGAATAATTAATTTATAGCAAATAAATGGATAACAGATAAGTGAATAGATAGATATTTTATAGTGATAAAATGTATTGAGATTAAATTTTTGAAATTCTTCATAGAGGAAATACAAGGGAAATACGAAGTCAAAGTAACATCTTAAGAGATAAAATTTTATTTCTCCGTTTTTTCTTCAAGGGTTTCTCTTCGAGTTACTTGTATATGAATATATGAACCTTTTATTATTCTGCCTGAGTTGCATTTTTCTCTTCAGCATTGTTTCAAGTATTCATATTTATTTTTGAAGATGTTAAAGTCCTTTTTACATCATTTTCTGGAAATTTTTAGATACGTGTGATAGTTTCATAAATAGTTGTTTTTATACTTTTTTATATTTTATACTTTTACCATTTGGTTGGCGCAGTATGGCCAAAAATGGCTCTTACGCCAAAAAACCCCCACAAAACCAAACCAAACCTTCTAGTTAATTTGGTTTTTTTATGATCATATCCAGTTAATTGAAGATTCTCATCTTATTTTATTTGGTCCGGTATTATCATCATACCATCATCCTTCAGTGGTTTCCTTTATGTACAGTGATTTCGAGTACTATCTTATGGTTTATTAACACAAATGATTTCCTCCATATATTTCCAAGTGGGATTGGAGAGGAACATTTTCTAAATATAGACAGAATGTTCAAATTAAATTCATGGATGGGTGAGGTGTGGATCATATTAATCAAAATTGTATGAAGTGTGAAGAACATTTCAAGATGCAACTACTGATTTTTAAATTAAAAATAATTATAAAAATCCAAAAATAATGGATTTTTTATAAAATTAGTAGGTTTTAATGATCAATCTGGTGTTTTAAAGAATCCTTTAATTGCATGGATCGAGGTGAAATTTCCAGGAAACCTAAGCTGTTGTGGTACAATTGATCATGTTTTTATCTGTGAAATTTTGTAATAACTAATATGGAAGAGATCAAATTACCTTGGGATGTGTAGTATTTTTTATGAATAATTTATTTTAGTGTGTTTATTATTTTTATGAATTAAGAAGTCAATATTACTGAAGCTCAGCAATCATGGAACTATTTAGGTTCTATTTAGTGTAAGCCTCAGAATGTGTATCTAAAACTTGAGGTTCATTTTTTATTTAGCAATAAAAGGACATTTTCCATAAGGGCTTTTTATCCTATAAACCTTTCGAATTATTTCCGTAATAATATTATATCCTGCTGTTGTTTTAAGTTGGTAAAAAAATATATTCTCCAAAAATGTTTCATGAAATATTGCATATTTTGAGATGAGACTGGAATACATTAACTAAGTTTTCCCAACCTTTATATATATCAATATAGATTGAAATTTGTATTGCTTTATGACTTACATAAAATTATAAGCTTCTAGGAATCAGTTTTCTTTTTCGTCGTATATATATGGCATAAATTTACCCCATAGATATACGGAATAAAGAAAGTTATTTTTGAAGATTATATTTAAGGAAATAATATTATAAATTTCTGTATTGTCCATTGCATTGCATTAATGTTTAGCTGACATAAGGAATTGCTTTGATTCATATGAGATGAAGCAATAGAAACAACTTATTATGACTTTAGTCTGAGGTGAATCGCACATATATTTATTTTGTGTTTTTATTTAATCTTATATTTTTATTGATAGTATTGTGAATCAAACATGCAACAGAAAATTAATAAGTTTAGATCTATTGTGATAGATTTTCATGTATATTTTAATATATAATGCACTAAACTTTTGTAAAAAAATTGGACGTGTTCCATATTTATAATAAAAATATTTGCAAAAAATTTTTTTCCATCCAAAAAGGTTAAGTTTAGAAATTTCTGATATTTTCGGATTTTTAACTAATTTATACCTTAATACTTTTAGTTTAATTACATTTTACTTCTGTATTAAAGGTGCCTATCATCAATACAAAATTATTTCAAAAAATTCTTTCAAACTTTCAGTATTTTATAAATGATAAAATGATACATGATAATTGTAATAACAAATACAAAAATATTCATATTTTAAAATTATATTATTAAAAAAATCATAATGATAAAATCATTTTTATTAAATATATGATTTACACATAATTATTATTTGAATTTTGTAAATATGAAAATGTCGAAAAATGATGAATTATTTTTTTCATTTCTGATATTTTCTTTACAAAATTATTTTTTCTGATGTTTTTTAATTCCTTCTATGAAATTATTAAATCAAATGAAAACAAAATATTCTCGCAAATGATGTTTTATTATCATTGGCATATTTAATGCTCTGTAAAGATAGAAATATGAATGATCATTGATTAAAAAATCATTTTTACTCAATTCTAAAGGAAGAAGTAATTTACAAACTAATGATATATCTTCCTAAATAGTTTATGAAATATGTTCATAATCATACTTATTCATTTTGAAATTGCCCTATACAAGAGCCTATAGGTTGAATTGAAATTGAAATTACAAAAGCTAATTGGTTGAATTTAATTTGGAATCGCCCTATACAAGAGCCTATTCTTATAGATATATAGGCTATTGATGTCCTATAGTTTTTAACTTAATCAGCCAATAAATTTATAAAATTATTTCAAAAATATCATTATTTGTTCACTTAAAACTTCATTCAAACTATTAAGTTATGGTTTAGTTAATATTTTCCCTGCACGACCTTCACTGGCAACGCGTGATTTTCTTTTTTTTTCGATTGATTTAGACAAATTAATCCAATCGTGACGTTTAGTTTTGCATTACATAAACTGATGGACAAGAAGTATAATATTGAATCATAAGCTGTACAAATATATGAAGCATCTATGATTCATGAAGTTTGTTGAGAGAAAATGAAATAGTCACTTGAGTATTTTATTACTTCTTTATCGTGAAAGTGAGATTAATATATCTGAAGAATAAATATGGCGGTTCAAAATGTTCGGAGCATTCTTTTTGTATTTTTTGCATTCATTTTTCATAACAAAATTTTAATACCATGATAAAAAAAATTGCTTGACGGATATAATTTCATGATATTAAAAAGATATATCTTTTCTCTAAAGATGGAAAAAAGCTTTCCAGAAATAAATTGTATTGCTATCACTTAATTCATGTATCCTCTATAATCATTTCAGAAAAAGTTGAGGCTTTCCTCTTTTCTTAGAACTACTTCAGTGAAAAGATTTGCGTTTTATTTTGAAAGAAGAACATTTTATTTCGCTTTTAAACTTTAGCTGATTCTGGAAAGAGAATTTGGTAAAATTTCTTTTTTTATCATTTCATAAAAATAAAAATCAAAAATATATTATAAGTATACTTATTTATAACTCTTAAGTGTAAGTATGGTGTTAGTATATTTATAAATATACTTAGTTATTTGCAGTAAAGTCTTACAACAAACATTAGAGAGCATTTATAAAACTTTTTTTAATCATTTTTCAATAGTTTTATATAAAGGCAGCGGTAGCCTGGTTGGAAGAGCATGAGTCTCGCTACCGAAAGGTAGTGAGTTCTGTCCTCGTCTCGGCCGAAGACCGCCGTGTTGGCTAATGGCAGTTGGAGCACGTTAAATATGTCGTGACTGCAAGGTCCTCCAAGTTCCCATAAGAAATTATACCTCTGGGGATACTGAATCAGGGATGAGTCGGTCCTTGATTTGGATCTAAATTCTGACTTGCGGATGGATGAATGAGTGTATGAAGGAGTTCGACCGCCCCAAAAAGGGTTGTGTCGTGTGTGTTCGAGCGAAGTCCTGCTTTCCCCTTAACGGTGTTCGTTAACAACGAAAGGCGCACCCCTCTGCCTTAATTCGAAAGAGCTCGGCTCATGCGGGCTTGGTATGACCCACCACCATAATTTTATATAGCCATTTTCATTTGATACAATGTTTTCTCATGAATTTAAAAGAAGGGAAGAGTACTTTTTAATTAAGATTGTATCACACGAAATTCAAGAATAATACAAGCTCAATAATAATGCAAAATTTCTATATTTTATAAAATTAATATACTATTTTCAATGAGAACTGTCGAATTATGCATCAATTTTTGAAAAAAATCAATTATGCATTAAATACTTAAAGAAAACAGGATAACTAAATGTTGAAATTAATATCTTAACTCTGAGCCCTGTGATTTTTGGGTGTTAATTTATTATAAACATTATTTTAACAAAATTGAGCGAGAGTTTTATTTAAGATGATTTAAGAATATTGTTTCACTTTATATTTAATAGTTCACCATAAAGCTTCTTTTAACTACTTTTTTCCTTTTTACATAAAGTTATGAGAATTTCATGCAATTTTTATATTTATACAGCAGAAAAATATAATGAGATAAAGTAAGTAAAATAAGTACAAAATACTCACATATTTTGTGATTACAGATAATTGCAAATTTTATGTTTGCAAACTAAACTAATATACTTTAATTCTTACAAAAATTATTTTTTGAGCGTATATATATAT
>JAPMOQ010063701.1:42412-83552 GCA_026543055.1 Argiope trifasciata
CGCCTTTGGCGACCAGCTGGTTCACCAAGAGTAATGGGGTCTAAGATTTTCAATTAAATTCTTATGTGCCTTGCTCTCTTTATAATTTCTCTGCCAGATATATTTAAACTTCGAAAGTCACGTAACACTGATTTACTAAATTAATGATACAGATGTTGCAAACGATCATAGAAACCTTTGTATTGTATTTCTTTTTTAGAAAACATAACATTTAATATTTATTTAATTTCATCCAATCACGTGGTGAATGTTACATTTTTTTTTCGATTTAATTTGCAGTCATAGTTAATTTATTTTTTAATTTGAACTTCGGTCAGTATGATTTCAACAGTTAATTAAAAGCTATTTTTTTCCCTTTGCCCGTTCATTATTTATTTTAGAAAATGTCACATATTATATTTCTTTTATTTTATCCAGTCACGTGCTAAAAGTTGCATTTCTTTAGATTTAATTTGTAATAATAGTTGTTTTTTTTTTTTTTAGTTTGAATTTCCGTCAATAGGATGGCAACATGCTGATAAAATCTAATTTTCCCCCCTTGACGTGCTCGTGCAGATTCAATTTTATTGTTTTGTCCGAAATATATTGTTGTAAAACATGGTTAAAATATTTCTTTAAAAATTCGTTAAAAATAGAAGCTTAAGTTATACATTAAAACAAAGATGCCATTAAAAATCTAATTTTTTAATCGTTAAATTTATGTAAAAATCATGTTTGTGCGATAATATTTTCGGAAGTTATAGCAGAAAATCGCCGAAATTTCGCTTAAATTTTAATTAATTCAAATTCTAATTAAAAATTCGAAAAAAAGGGCTCCGAGGTGCACATCTCCAAGCTCCAAGGTCTACATGTACCAAATTTGATAGCTGTAGGTCCAACGGTCTGGTCTGTAGAGCGCCAACACACACACACACACACATTGAGCTTTATTATAAGTATATATATATATATATATATATATATATAAACCCTAATTCCTTTGTATCTAAATTTGATTTGAATGTTCATTTTAATTAACTTTGTAATGGGGAAAATAGTGAAAAAGTGTTGTAACTGCACGAAAAAATTGATAGTGAAAAAATCCTACAAATTCCAATAAAAGACACTATCATTGAGATAATATTTTTTATATTATTTCTGTTTGTTCTGTTCATATAAAAACTTGTATTTTCTGAAACAATTATAGTAGGAGTTAAAATAAAATTAAATGAGATTCTTTGAGGTACTTTGATGCAATGCTTCTCATGTAACCAGATAATATAAGTTTTGGAACAAACCAAATCTATAAAAATTGAATTTCTCTATAATACTATTACATAAAATATATTTTTTTTACATTCTGAAAGCATTTGAGATGTTGATTTGATAAAATATTATTTTAGAGCAAAGGAAATAAAATAAATATTACTTATTAAATGTTGAAAATTTGTCTATGATCAATAGAAACAAAGCATAGCTATTCATATGTATGTAGATTTTTATTTAATTTAACTGAAAAGAAAAACAATTCTAATTAAAAGTTGGAATGGCCACCTTATCTGTGGAATTAATTTAGTAAAGATTTATTTTTTAACCAATATGTAAACCAATTTTTTTTTTTTAATTTCCTTCAAAAATAATTTATGTTTACCAATCCCGATAGACCAAAAAGAAAGAAAAATGAGGGAAAAAATATTCATATATATTTTCGAAAGACTGATTTTTTTCTGGAGGTTGGTTCGGACGAGTGACTTTCATGTGGCATTAATTTAGAGAAGCTAATTTGCAAAGTTTGAGTTTAAAAAAATATTTTCTCTCAATCAATATAGAAGCCATAAAAGCTAGAATTTTTATCTTTATTCTCCTAATTTTCAATCAACAGTATCTTCGAGAGAAGTCAGTGCGCCATACATAAATTAAAACTCGATAATATGAAAGTTTTAGTTTTTACTGACTGAAAAAATGTTAAATCAATACGTGAGTCATTTGTTTACAGGAAATATTTCTTTTTTTGATTTAAATGAAGTATAACGCACTCATCAATGTTCAGCAGGGGACTTGAATAAAATATCACTGCATGAGAGTAAGCCTACTGATAAAAGTTATTTAGTAGTTTGGATAGCATTAGAGTAAGAAATACAAGAGAAATATACCTAATTTTAAACTTTGATACTTATTCATTTAAAATTATATTTAATCGAATACAAGTTTGCAGTCTAGAAATAATTTTTTAAATTATCTGTGCCTAATTCATTGTTGCCAATAGCGTTTTTAATTGAAAATTTCCAGAAATCTGAATCTTAAACAAAAAAATTAACCACTGAACTGTTTATTTTATTTGCTTTCTAATAAAATGGCATCTTCTAATTTGGAAACATTTTCTTATTTTGATTCAAATGGAAATTCGTTGAATACTTGTCCTATCTTTAGATTCGTAGTAATTATATTATTGAACTATAATCATTATGAATGATCTATTTTTTATTACAACTATCAAAATTCGATAAACTGACGCGAGTTTGGCATTCCTGAAAAACGGTTAAGTGGTTAATAATACAATAAAAAAAGTCTGTAAAAAAGTTATTGAAAATTACATTATTCTTTGGTTTCCAGTTCTGTAACTGAATATAATTACAACTTTCATGAAAGTAACAACTTTATTCTGTAAAAAATATGATACGATTACTTAAAACTTTTGATAATAATACATTTAAAATTATAATGCATGCAGTTGAACTAGTATTACAACCCAGAATTAATTTCCAAATTGCAGATTTATAATTAATTATTGCCAGTTGCTTTTGTTTCTGGTCATAAAATTTAAAAAATAATAAAGTAATAATAATACAATACATAAAAAGGCTTTAAAAATATATTTATGAGTTATATAAGTTGTTAGTAGCTATTACAAGTTATTATTATGTTATTAATTAATTTCTATTACATTACTGGGTATAATAAGAGAAACCAGTGACTCAATGCAAGCAATTAATCACTTATTTCTACAGAAAATATGATATAATGAAAATTAAATTAAAGTTGGAGAGTTTAAATTCTCTAATACAAAATTTTAAAATATACACTGAACTGCTCAAAACAGATATTTGTAAATGTAACCGCAATCAAACATATATTTTGTTAATGGTAGATAACGAGGCATTTATGCTGTGTAGAAAGATCATGACCACAATATATAGATTTTAGTAGACTAAATTGTTCATGCTAGTTCTTCATTTAATGAAACACCTGTTTATTTTTTTTATCTTGTTCAAATTGCTGAAGAAATTTATCAATGATTTTTTGATTAATTCGCGATATTGAATTTCTCATCAGGTGTCAGAATTCAGATCCTGAAATATTTTGAAATAGATTAAATTTCATTTTTAAAAAATTGTATTATGTTCTTCAATATCAGATTTTTAGGCTGCCTAAGATCCATTATTTTTTTCTCTTTATTTGATATAATTTGAAATTGCTCTGAATATCATTTAGTATTTCTCCCTTTTCAGAATGTGTTATTAATGAAATATGTTGCGAAATCAAACATTTTTCTAATATCATTTTTACACTGATGCATCAGTAATTTTCAGAATTTTAGGATTTTATTAATACAATTATTTTCTGATTCCAAATGCATTTCATTCATGAGTATATGAATTATATGAATAAAAAAATGATTTCTGCTGCATTATTTCCGTTCGTTAATTTAGTTGAATTATAAAAAAAATAGCAAAATATGTAGAAATACTTAACAACATTTGTATCGGCTTATCTTTTTGAGCTGGAATAAAACTTCTTCGAATTTTAGAATTACACTTAAACCTGGGCTATACTTCATGAAATAAATGGTAGAAACTTGAAATTAACAAAATAATTTTAAAAAATTCTTGTGAAAAACAAAGTTATCGAAAAATATATATAAGTGCATTTTCTCTCTCATAAAACAGATTCTAAGTTTGAATCCCAATTTATTCCCTGATAAGTAGGCAGAGATAGAAGTTTTAATGTGAATTTTTTGCGTTTAAATAAGAAAAAAAATTAACTTGAGGAGAACATTAATTCAAGAAGTTGCAGGTATTGACAAATTCTTGTAAAAAATAGTTGATAATTTTAGTAAAGTTTAAGAAAAAATAAATTTGAAAACCATACTACCACTTTACTACCACAATTTTCTTTGCTTATCAGATGAAATTTGCCTATTTTTTTCTAATTTGTTTTAGGTTTCAAGATACTAAAGGTACATTCTTACTAAGTAATGAAACTATTTAGCTATTCTTTGTTATACTGAACTATTTAAGATAATGTACTTCCCACAATAATTATTTATTTGTATCGTATTCTTGGTTTTTTTCCACATCCATATTTGATATTCAACTGCGATATAATTTATTGCCGTACATTACCGTGTATCCAGTTCGTGACTATACGGGTTCTGTAATATCCGACCTAGCTTTCTTTATTGTAATTAATAGAAAAAGGCAAGGCATTGACAACATTGTCATGGCTTTGAAGCGAGAGTCTTCTACGATCCTCCTGTGTGAAGTGGGCAAAATACAAATTGTGACGAGAAACGAGCAGCTGTCTCCTGATTGTTGATTGTTTCGTCAGCGTATAATGGATTTCAATTGTTGCAGCTGTTCATGATTATAACTACACAGTACGTAATGAATTTTTACAATGTTCTTTAGTACGTGATTAATGTATTTTAAAAATATACCACTGTTAAATGTTCAGAATTCATGTTAAAATGTGAACAGTTTATATTTTTAATTTACAGTTTTCCTAATAATTTCTCGCAGGGCAGGATTTAATCGCAAGTGGACTACCAGTTTAGAGTTCTCTATTTTAACTTGACGTTGCTTCTTTGATTTACCAGGCAGCGTTCACATTCTACGTGGTTTGAGGCAAATTGAGGGGTCAGTACTCAATAAGAAGTGAGAAAATACATTTTGTAGCAGTGAATTTTAGCATAAAAACTTTGTCTTCTGATATTGCAAGGAAAAGAAATCAGTTGATACAGCTCCGGCTTATCCAGCTTTTTTTGTTATCCAACCTGCCCTTCCTCCATATCAGGAATGTATTGTATATGCATACGTACCTAAGTGTGCGTATGATTGTTAGTTCGCAGGTAGACCATCTAGAAAGAAGATTTCATATTAACTTTTTCTAAATTCTCTTACTATGAAGATTAGATTTCAAATAATCATAAAATCTTTTGCAGTACAATCGTTTTGATTAAGTATCATTTTTATAATACTGAGTTTGACATCTTCTATCTTGTAAAAAAATTCAAATGTCTCATTCTTCCTGATAAAACAGTGCTAGCTGTTTACTTGCAACCATATAATCATCCGGTAGTAATATGTCTTATTATACCTGTTTATTTTTCTCAAATAAATTTCATAATTTTTAATAATAAATTAATAATAAATTTAATAAAATTAATTATTTCTTCACAAAAAATTGTTTTACTGTACTGTATTTGAATATGATAGGGAAATAAAAAAATACAGAAAAAAGAAAGTGAAATAAAAACATAAATTTAATATTCTATTTCCACCGTAAATAAATATTATATTTATTAAAAATCACATGAATTTAATTTCCAATTACCTTTATTTATACTTTAGCAAATTACAAGAGGAATATATCACATGATTATTCTATCGATTAAATTCATTGCAGATTGAAACTTTTCACTATCATTTTGTAAAGCATACTTTTAAGGGCTAAGGTGATAACAATTCAAGATTTTCTGTCGGATTATTTAAATTACAAAATTATTCCAGACCTCATATGCTCTACTTAAGCTCCTTCAACTGAGAAATTTCTCATAACTCTTCAATTAAATACTTTCAAGATGGCCTCTCGAATTACAAAGATACCAACATTTTGTATGATTTCAAAATCCCAGCATCATTATTAAAGGCGCAGAACTCATAATGAATCATAAGCAACATTATTAAGATTAATTGCGGAATGTCTACGGCTCACGGAAGGTGCAAAGATAGAATCTGAACTCCTCTCGGAGGTAATAACGTGCTTGTGCGAGGAAAGCGAGAGTTAAAATCCATTGCGAAAGTTTAGAGATTGCGAGTTGTTATCACGAGTGTCCCATTCTGGTTAATTGCGTGATGAGAAGTAGGAAAACCAATGTACATTCAAACCTTCATAGTGAGTTGGATAAGTAATCTAAAAATGATATTATTAAAGATTAACTAAGGATTCAGGCTTCTATTACTATCAAAATATTGTATTTGAAAATTGTCGCTATACTTATATAATTTAATTGATAAAAGGTCAAAATCTGTTCAGTAATTTTGTTTACTAAGTAATATAGAAAGTAATGAAAATTTTCAATTAAACAGTAATATGAAAGTTACATCAAATTTATATGCCTTCTTATTTTTTTTTTGTCAATATAGAATCACATTTTTTCCTAATTATTTTCTAAATTTGAATATTAATTATTGTAACAGACACTCAGAAAAACTTTCATTCCCAACGTTCTCAAATAACACAGCTGGAAATTTTTGTTTTAAAACATATTTTAGCTATTTCCTATTAATACACAATATTTATTTTATTAATTATACATTTATATTATTAGAATATTTTTCCTTTTTTTTTACAATTTTTAACATTTGTTTTATTTTTAGTTTCTTTTACGTATGATTCCATTCAGTAGCAAAGAGAAGTAAAATATAAAGTTTTAAGATGGCTATTAATTATTATTATACAATACATTTAAATACGTAATATAATCTCCTGTATATTATGGGTTTCATTTATAGAATTTATTAAATAATTTCCTGAACTATAAAATATTAAGAAAATTTTAATATTATTTGAAAATCATGCCTACAGCATAATTTTGAAATAATAAAACTTTGCAAGAAATATTAAATAATTGTTAAGTCAACACCATTAAAACTTCTTCTTGCATACAGCCGACAATCATATCACCACGAACGTAGCAGTATCGACAGGATTTGTTGTGGCAGCCTGCAACACCATTAAAACTATTCCCTTTCTTGATGAACTTAACAATGAAAATGATGATTTTAAATAATTCAAGAATTGTTCTTATATATTATTAAAAGCTGAACTAGAGAGATCAATTTAGAAAATTCTTTACCTTTTAGAGAAACTATAAAAGGGGCAGCATCATGCGAGGAATCAATTTTCTTTCTGGAGTACTGATGGCAGTGAAACTCATCAGCTGTTTACCAGTTGAGTGCTGTTATGTTGTGCTATTTTTTTTATGTTTTGTTGTTTGATACTTCAATGCTAATTTCTGCAAGTACAGTCCTTGTAAATATTCTGGTTGTGTTTTGAGTTTTTGGTTGAAGAATTCATCGTTATTTAATATCGATCTTGTTGGAATTTTTCCCAAATGCATTCACCATACAGAATTTTTTTAACTAAGGAGTTACGTGTTTATGGTTTTACCAACAACGTTATTTCTGAATCTCAAAATTTTCAAAAATTGTGCGCGCAACTAATGCGCATATACATTTATACAACTACAAGGTCTTCAATTTTTATAACATGATTGATATCAAACTTCAAAAAATATATCCAGAGAAATACTTGTATACTTTAATAAAATAATGATATTAAATAATAGTTCGGAGACGGACATTCAACTTTCCTCCTTTGGTATTTCAACATTTCTTATTAATCTAATGGAGAGATGATAAATAATTCAACTGTCGTAATAATTAAATTTACATTAACGTAACATTTAAATTTAAAATCAGAATATTTTGAAAGATAACTTAAGAATGCACATAGTACCTACAAGGATCATTAGTGAGGTGCTGTATGTTTATTTAAGGTTCCTATATGAAATCCGGGTATATGTTTGACATAACAGCAGTTAATTTTCGCCACCTATTGTTTTCTTTTTACAGACATTTACCGGGCGCTTTTCTATTTGTAAACTAATTTTTGATAAATGCTATTTATGTTAAAAGATGAGTGTTTAAATGACTAAGCTAGGCCCTATAAACATTCATCTGATTTAATTTTTGATTTTAATTGTCAACATAAAAAAAACTTTGAATAATATGTATTTGACTTTAAAAATTAACATTTAAGTTTGGTTATTTCTAATGCATTAACTTCTAATATCGGGATATTTAATAGTTATGAAGAAATTATTAATACCATAAATGCATGATTTTGAAACCAGCTGCAGAATATTTTAACAAAAAGTAATTGAAATGAAATCTTTTTAAAGAGGAAAAACGCGTAAGGAGGATTATACTTTTTATCTGATTGAACAGCAGAATATTGACTGTAAGAAGAATAATTCTTACTCACTAAAATTTTACAGTGTCTGTAAGAAGTCCATTGTGTTAATAAGTAGAACTTTAATCTAAAACTATTCATTAAACTAAATTCTGGTATACATCATGTGTTATTCATAAACCAATATATGATTAAATTAAAAAAGTAAATTTTAATACAGATTTGAAATACAATTTAGACAAATTCTAATTAAGTGATAATTGAAAAAATACACAATTTGTTTAGGAATACTGTTTATCAAGATTATGCTAATAATCTATTTTTATAGGTTCATTTAGAAGGAGGTACTGTAATAAATTGGAATAATGTAGGGGGTGTTGCAGTGCAGTTTAGTGATATTTTTACCAGTAGAGTTTTAATGAATTCGTGGTGCTGAGTAATCTGATGAAATGTCAAAGAAACTTTAAAGATATTGAAATAATAGAAAAACCAATCTGAATCTTATTGTTGAATCAGGTAAAGTTATTTAGAAAATCTGCATACGAGTATTTAAAAAAAACTTTATTCATTTATATATATTTATCTTTTCTGTTTATCTTTTTTTTATTTATATCTATTTATCTTTAAGGTATCAAAGCATCTAACTATACCTGTCTATCTATCAATGCTTATGCTCATTTATATATCTATATCTATTTAGTTATCTATCTGTCTATCTACACACACACACACACTATATATATATATTGTTTATTTAAAAAATTGTTTTAATAAACTTAAATAAATTAGTGAGTAAATTAGCTTATTACTTCGATTCGAGTTTTATGTTTATCTAAAAATCGGTTTTTAACAGTCTTAGTTAACTGAACTCACATCGATGAATATTACATTAACTGCAGTTCTGCAGCTTTTAAGGAGTGTTGATGTTGCATCAAAGCTAATTGCACACAGCCATAATTATTTCGATACAAAGCCTTGAGGGAAAATCTCTCATAATTAGTACGAAGAAAAAAGTCACAGAATTTTTTTAAACCCAAGCATAAAACCATAAAAAAAAGCAAAATATCCATCAAGTAATCCCTGAAGAAATAAAATGATAATTAATCACTTGTTTGAAACTTTTTCATGCTATCATGAAAGCTTTTTTAAAAATTTGTGTGAAAGTTTCAACCTAAAATTTCGCATTTCTTGAAAGTGTCATCTTGGGAATCAAATTTATTTCATTCAATAAATATTGTCAAGTAAAAAAAATGTCAGAAAGTAATGAAGGTTTAATAGATGAAACAGAGATTTATCATAAAAGAACGGTTTTATTGCATGTTTCTGTAATACAGTAAGACCCCGCTTAAAGCGGGGGATACGTTCCATCAAAGTAGAGCGTAATGCGAAACAGCGCTAAACGAGGCTATCTTTACATGTAAATATTGGGGTTAGGGGAAGATGGCTAGGAAATTGGTTAGGTATTAAATTTTAAAAGTATGTTTTTTTAATAAAAATAAAACCAAACATTTATTTCTTAAAGCCCAAATTAATACCACATTATTATTTCTTGCAAAAATAAAAACAAAATATAAATAACAAAATGAATATTCTTAAAAATAACAAATAAAATTCTAAGTCAGTCATATTTAGTTAGCCTTCCGCGTTTTCAGTGTTTTCTTTTGCGTTGTTCTCTTAAAAGTTCTTCATAAACGGAGAGCATCTCTAAAACCACGCCTTACTTTTGAGCTCCTGTCAAAATTCGGATCATTTTCAATGAATTGATCCATTATTTCAGTTATTGTGGACAAACTCCTTTTTACAAACGCCATCGAAAGTTCTTTTTGCTCTTCTTCTGAATCACTGCTGTCAACATTTTTGTTTTCTTCTTGTTCAGTTAATTCCTTGAGCTCATCATAAGAAAGACTAGCCGCTGCTTCTTGAATTATTTCTTCGACATCTTCCACATTTACCCCTTCAAAACCGGTTTGCTTCGTTAATTTCACTATCTCTTCCACTATTTCATCCACATCGACAGAGTGTCCAACGTCATCGCTCTTACTTAAATCCGGCCAAATATTCTTCCATACTCCTTTCAAAGATCTTTCTGTTACCTCATTCCTAGAAAGGCCTATGTTTTCTACAGCATCCACGATGTTGTAGTTTTTCCAAAATTCTCTTATGGACTGGTTCTCTTCTCCGTCTGTTTTTCCAAACATTTGCTTAAAGGTTCGCCGCAAGTAATAAGCCTTAAAATTTGATATAACGCCTTGGTCCATTGGTTGAATTAAGGCAGTTGTGTTAGGCGGCAAGAAAACCACTTCGACTGGAATGCATGTTGTTAAGTCTAATAAATTTGTTGGGTGGCTTGGAGCATTATCAATTAACAGAAGTGCTTTTTGTTCAAGTTTTTTAATTTCGCAATAACGTTTAACAGACGGGCAGAAATGTTCAGTGAACCAATCCTGGAAAATTTTCGCAGTTATCCTTGATTTTTTATTAGACTCCCAAATTACAGGTAAAGTTGATTTAGATATGTCTTTCATCGCTCTTGGGTTTTTGGAATGGTAAATTAGTAATGGTTTTAATTTAAAATCTCCGCTTGCGTTACCACCTAGTAGAAGGGTTAAGCGATCTTTTGCAGCTTTAAATCCTGGTGCCCGTTTCTCTTCACGGGATAGAAATGTTCGTTTCGGCATTCTTTTCCAAAACAAGCCTGTTTCATCAACATTAAAAACCAATTCTGGAGGATAGTTTCCTTCTTCAATTATTTTTTTAATATCACTGGAAATTCAGCCACCGCTTTTGTATCACCACTTGCTGCTTCTCCTGTAATCTTTATGTTGTGAAGGTTATTTCGATGTTTAAATCTATTAAACCATCCTCGACTAGCAATGAAAGTTTCACTTTTGTCAATTGTCTCAGCCTGAATGTAATTAAAAATTCTTCTAGCTTTTTCCATTATGATAGATTGGCTTAATGGCATATTGCGATCAATTTCGTCGTCAATCCATATAGACAGTCGTTTTTCCATTTCCTCTATGATATTATTTCTAGAACGGGTAATTCTAGTTGCAGAGCTTGACGTAGTTGCAGTTGCCGATGACAGTATTTTTTCTTTATTCTTCATGATGGTCCTTATTGTTGAAGTTGGCAAATTCAATGAAGCACTAATTAGAGTTTGACGTTCACCAGAATCTAATCTTCTAATCACTTCCATTTTAGTTTTGAGTGAAATGTTTTTTCTGGTTGCTTTCTTTTCTTTTTCATTATCACCCATAGTAAAAAACTAAAGATCAAAAATTTGACACTGTAATATAATATTAAATATGTAAATTAATACCTACTTTCAATAATGTCAACAAATGTTTCCAATAATAAAAACATGTCTGTACAATACCGCACCAAACAAGAAATACAAGTACACTCTTTCGGATATGTATTTGAAACTTATCGCTGCATAATATTTCGGGGAATCCCCGTATGCTGCGAGCGATTTCGTGGAATCCCCGGGTTGAAATAAAAGAGCGCTAAACCGATACAGCGCTAAACGAAACAGCGTTAAGCGGGGTCTTACTGTATATATAAAGTTGTAGAATATGTAGAATATAATGGGTACCGACATTTCATTTTGATTACCAGACACCAAACAATCATTGCAGAAATGAAAATGCACAATTACAAATTTTTTAAACGATCGAAACAATGAGAAATATACTCAAAGATGGGTGGTTTTGTGTAGATAATTGGCACAGAGCTATATTTGGCTATAGTGCCCCAATCAAAAGATAATAGTATAAAAGTCCTTTTTAAGAAACTCATTTGTTAAAATATATGGCAGATGTGCAAAGATAGAATTGCATAAGATTAATGTAAAAAATGTTTTTAGTATCTATAAATTTAAAACTATGAGTCGTGATAATTTGATACAATGATGTAAAAAACAAGAACTTAAATAGCAATGTTTAACGCAAACAGAATGATAAAATTAAATGTGCCAAAAGGTCTTAAGAATTTAAAAATATTTGGGTGGTATTAAGACTTAAAGACATGACAATCAATTAGAATGAGATGAATAGTAAAAAGAACTTGGCAGTTGTTGCGCATAGGCGCATTTTCTCCAAATAAATGATGTTTATGAGTAAAGCGCGACTGTCCTGTAAGGAGAAGAGTTAACTTGGCATAATGCTCAAAGAAACCAGCTAGAAATAACACTAAAAAAAGATAATTCATCTGATTACTCCCTTGAGATTCGCTCAACCAACTTTAACTCTGTTTATCATTTTTACATAATTTCTGGAACAGAACAAAGAATCTACTAGATTTAAATCGTATCTATGCTCATAATTGAAATGTAATCGAAATTCTAGCAATATTTGAAACTTTTTGATATTAAAACAAAAATTGTTCGCTGAGCCTGGGGTCTCGTATACTCTGCAAAATATTCATTATCAGTTGAAATTATTTATAAAACATGTGTCTCTTGCAATTTTTCTCTGATATTTTTCAGTGAAACCTATTGCTGATTTTATAATTCAGAAGTTTCAGATACTTTCAGAAGCCATTATGGAAAATTTGAACAAAATTAGGCATTGGTGTTTATGATTTTCATATAAATAATTTATATAAATTTCAGAATATGGCATTAAAAGATGTAGTTGCAAGTAGGCACCAGATGACACCGACAATGTATCATAGAGAATAGAGTGTAACAGAGTGATATATAAACAATAAGGGCTAAGAAGTTAAATTGTTCGCAAGGGCTTTATAAGCCTTTCATGCAATAACCACATATTTATGATACAAAGGACGCAATTGGATGACTTTGTACTTTTTAGAATTATCGATAGTCTGCATTATGGGAGTACCTAGTTCGAAGTATCCTTGGAACTTGGAATCGTCCAGAGTGTCATCCTCAGGCTTTGGCAACGATTCCAAAATTATGGTAATGTGAGTAGACATTACAGGTTGCCCCCGAGTTACAACGCCGAAAGAGGAAGAACAGGTGTTTATCAGCTACTACTAAACGAAAATGACGGAGTACAGCATCAGATCCATCTCGTCAACCCTCTTCAGCTACTGCTACGATAGTTTCAAGGCAGACCGTGTACAGACGCTTGCAGCAAATTGTTCTGTATACTCGTAGGCCTGTCAGATGTGTTTTACTTATTTCAACTGACTGTCGCCTACGGTTAGCTAAGGTTAGTTAGTAGAAAGCCATTGTGGCCATTGTGCCATTGTGGATACCGCAATAGCAGACTTGTGTGATATTTTCCGAAAATTCCAGGTTTAGCTTGTAGTCTAATTCTCGCAGGACTTTCATATGGAGAGATCCAGACACCCGTTACCACAAAGAGAACATCATTGAACGACATCGTTACGGTGGTACATGATTGTTCGTTTGGGTAGGAATTACTCTGATGTCCAGAACTGACTTGCATGTTCAGTTGGAACCATGAAAAACCAAATCTTTCGGGACGTCATTGTGGAAATACATGTATGTTTGTTTCAGGACGCCATGGGTACAGAATTCGTTTTTATGCTCTGATCTCACCATTGTTATGATGGTTAATGCATAATATGTCCAACGTCCGGTCTCACCATTCAAACATCGTAAACGAATGTCTTCTATCAGAGGATATCACCCCTACGGACTGCCAGCATTCTCATCGGACTTGACTCTAGTAGAGAATGTGTGAGGCATACTTGGAAGATGAGTTGCAGACAGTCGACCACCTCCTACATGTCTGAAAGAACTTCGGAGGGCAGTGCTTGATGAGAGATGTAATATTCCACAAGATCAGATCAATAATTTGATACTCACCATGCCTAGGCTTAGTACAGACTGTATTGCATAATTTTGGAGACATATTATACATTTACTATGGTACCAACCTTTTAATATTGGCTTTTATAAATAGTTTTATTATAACTATTATTTGTTCCATTAAGCAAACAATCACAATTTTTTTAATGTTATCAAACATGTAGGATCTTTCATGCTCTTTACACCTTTTGTTTAGTAAATGGGTTTCACAGATAAATCACATTTTTTGCCTCTGTCTTTTTCTTTTCTTGAACTTGCTTTATCCTTAATTTATGGACGTGAGTGTATAACCTAATCTATTTTCTGCTCATATTTCCAAAACAATTAGTAACCCTTATTGGAATTCTTGATTTTGAAGCTTTATAACCTCGAGTCATTAATAATTTTTTAGAACAATTTTATGCAACAAAAATGCAATTTTAAATATAATTTCCTCTTAAATTGGAAATTATACTTAAAATTGCCAATTGGAATGGAATTTTAAATATAGCTTCCTAATATATTGAATTTGTTATAATGAAAGGCTTTTTGTTTCGATGGGTTGTTGGAGGTCTGAGATTAAAAAATTCTGAACTTCCATTCCGCCATTCACCATTATTGTTAAAGAAAAAAAATGTTATTTTAAATTAAGTAACCTGATGAATTTGTTGTTACAAATGAAATATTATAAGTATCCATAAATAAATATAATTCAAAATTATACAGCGATTACAAACGGCTATAACTATTTAATGAAAAGAATTCATCAATATAATTAACACATAATGTAAACGGGACTTTAAATCTTAGTATAAATACGTCAAAGATATACTATGTGATATCCTTTATTCACAAAAGAATATATGAAGAAATCATATTGCTAGTTAATATCTAGGTGGTAGTCCATTTCATGCCATACATTTTGAAGAGTGTCTGCAGTTACCAAAGCAAGCGCATAACAAATTCGTACTCTAAATTGTAATGAGAGAATGACAGTTGTTAAATTCTAACAAGTAGAATCCTTTCTGCGTAAGACTCGCCATTTTCACTAAAGAGAAGACATCAATATACAGTTTTCTTGTCGTTGCAAAGTTTCAACTAGCGCGCTTCCACTTTACTGCACCTGGTCCTTACATAAAAAAAAACATTTGAAGTTCTGTCTGCATTTTGTGTTAATCTTATCGATAAACTCTTTTTCATGGCATAGTTATAGCTGTTTGTATTCACTATATTCATTTTGAATTACCCGGTATTATGATGATGAATAGAAGAATTGAAATAATGTATATAGATGTGCAGTGTGTTGAAATGTCGATGGGAATAAGCTTTGACGTTTTGTGGTGGAAAAGTTCAAAAGCCTGATAACAACTTCCAGACACGAGCGTACACTTTCGTCTAGCGGTTATATTACACAGCAACGAACCCAATAGTCCAGTTTTATATAATATTATGATATCGAACTGGATATCTAATATTATATTTTGTGTTCCCGTCTAGAATAAAGCATATTAATCTATTTCTAAGTATATTGGGATTTCTATCGTCCACGCATAACATAATGCCATCTTGTGCATCGGTGCCTAAGCTAAGTTATCTAACCAGTTGAAAGAGCACAAGATGGAAGGAAATATAAAAAAGCACAAAAAATGTCAAAAGAAAGAAAGAGACGACAAACCATCCAGAGATCTCCAGAGAGAACCCCATCGATGTCAAATCCTACACGACTGTATTCAATTTTTGATGAAGTAATAACTAAATGGAGGGAACAAGAATACCTAAAAGTAAATGGTGACAATCGATTGAATTTACAGGAAACGAGATTGCAAAATGAAAAGGGAAAAAACTGATAAATTACATTGTGAACATGTCTATCAAACAATGTAGTGTCAGAAATAGATAGCGTCCATCTGGGTTTGGGTTTCGATTTCCTTCAAAGGAACTGCACTTTTAGCATTTTTGAACAAATAATTTAATTAATTTTCTGATGTGGAAATTTGGTCTCAGTTACTCTGTAGTCTTGAAGAGGTATTGTTATTTATGAATATGATTCACTATAGAGTGGATGTTGCAGCGTGAAAGGGTATTCGATGCAACTATCCTGTACCATTCTTTCTCGAGACTCGTTTCAATAACTTAGATAACTTAATACCAACTTAGGTTAGATAACTTAGTGTTATAGGCAGCGGGGAATTATTCATTCATCATACACACATTCGGACTTCAATTTTCTGTAACAACATATGTGAATATTCATTATTGGAATAGAGTGCGTTTTTCTAATGATAGTTTCCACATTCCTTTTTCTCTGTGAAGTTCACTCATTTCTTTTGATGCTGGTAGAAATATTCGGGTATTTAATCTTCAAATATGTTTTTATAGCATCACTTGCAATCATATCTTATGACACCAACCTTTTTGATTCTTACTGGGTCATTTATTGTAAAACTTTTCTCATTATGAAGCTTTTTCTAATGCATCATTTTATTATCAATCATTTGAAATAAAACACATAAAAAATAAGTGTATCAAATATCAATTGGAATTATGCAGTTAATAGTTTTATATATTGCATATTCAAAAGTTTTCTGACCATTATTTATTTGTCATATTTCTTCGCCCATATTTGATGATTATTTCTAATTAATTCACGACTTCATTAAACAATATATAGCGTAGAAAATAACTACATATTCTTCAAACCATTTATGTGCTCGCAATTAATTGCGAATGCAGAAATTATCATAAATTAAGATGCTTATTTTACACAAAATTTAGCTAATATGGATATTCCAAATATTCTAAAGCTATAAAAAAATAAGTAAATAAATTTTAGTGATTACCAGAAATTGTTGCCATATTCCGTCAGATAATTCAAAGCTTTCTGAAAACTTATCCTATTGACTGTATTAATACTACTCCAATACAGAGGATACTAAATGGTATCCTGCCTTGCAGCTATGCTTATGAACACAATAATCTACGTAATCTATAACACAATCATGCGCCACATATTTGTATAAGCGATTGCGCAAGCACTATATTCCCAGCATTAGGCAGTAAGATAATTCATTGTTGAACCACACAGTCTTGGAATTACACTACAAGACCATTATATAGAGAGAATTATGAAAATAATAAATAAAAGGATTGTCGAACCATTTTTTTTTTATATTCATTGGTTTTTATTGTATTGGGAAAGCCTTTTAAAGGCTTGAAAATTCATAAAAAATGTAAAATTTATAAATTAAAACTAAACTAAAGAATGCGCTTTTGTAAATTGTAAAAATGCAAAAATTTAATCTCAAAAAATTACCTGATATAATTTAAGTAATTAATAAAAAATTTTTTGAACCTTATTTCATTAGAAATTTTAACAGTGAGTTTGAATTTACATTAAATTAAGAAATTCGATCATTAAGTTTTAAGAAAAATATAAAATATTTTATTAATTACTCTCAGGTATGCTATTATTTATTATTGTAGAATAATAAGTATAGAGAATTTGTAATTGAATAATATTGTGTAGTATAATTTAAAAAATATTTACTATAGTGCAATGATGATTTAAAAAAAATAAAAAAATATCAATTTCATAAAAAAAATTCTTAAAAGTAGTAGCATGGGTGCTGTGATAGCTGGAAATACCACCTTTATTTTCTATAAATTTAATCTTATTTCCTATCCTATTTCTTGGACAAAAATTAAATTTAATATATTTATATAATATTTTGACATACATATTTGTTCAATAATCTTTTTCTGTTCCTATTTTAATCTAAAAAATTAGTACACATTTTAAAAAATTGTTACCCATTATTCTCAGAATTTCTCATTTCTCTTGCCATGCCATGTCCCAGATCAATATCCATTTTACATTTATAATGGAAGTATCACATAATTTCTCTTAGCTGCCTTTGGATTATGTTTACAAACCCAACATCTAATAAAATTCACAGGACAATCCTACCTCCATACAAAGTCACAGCAAAATTTGAGGGTTAAAGTCATTATTGCCTTTCTATCACTGGCCTAATGAAAGTTTGTGGGCTTCCCACAACCTTGAAATTATGATGCAAAGTCACTGATCACAAACGAAATATGTGACTAGCAGTAAATTAGATAATCTGAAATGCCCGATATATGTTGTGTTTTTTGGGACGTTGAGACTACATTTGACAAAGAAATAATTCTTATTATTCAAAAGTTATTTACGTTCTCTAATTCTAAAATAATTTTGTAATTTTGCCATATCAGAAAATTCTTATGTCTAAAATCTACCATTTTCTACACATATGTGAAAAAACTTTTTGTGCTAAATTTTTAAAACATTGATTTGCAGATTTTCATTGAATCATAAATTGATTATAACACAATAAACATGAGAACAACAAATGATTCAGTTGCTGAAAATTGCATTTATTTTATTATTATTTTCTGTCAATCCCTATTATAAAACTACATTTTACAATTTCTGAACTAAGTTGTCCAATATTCTGAATGCTAGAATGTCTTAAAGCTATAGTAATATTATTTTTGAGCATTTCGCACTAAAAGGACTTGAAGTTGTCCAGAAAATGATCGTTTAAAGCTAAGATTTTTAAAATTTATCAGCAGGATTAATATATTGAAACAAATTTTGTTGTCCATTTGCAACTTGTTCTGAGCTTAGTTACACAGGTTTAAAGTAGCTTATATTTTTATGAATTTTTAAAGATACTGAAATAAACAGGGTGGTTGCAATAAAACTTCCACTTTGAAATAACCATAAAAGGAAAACAACTGAACCAAATGTCATCAAACTTAGTAATAGTTTAAATAAGATCATGGAAAGTCCTTTTTGCTTCAAGAAAAAAGTTCAAGAATTCCCCAGCAGGGAAGAAATGGAATTGTAATCAATATTGTACATTGGCTTAAAATGTGTTTCATCGTTTCTAAAAAATGCTACAAAGTATGTTCAATGTGGCGCCCACTATTTTCCGAAACCAATTAAATCGCATTACTAAATATTCAACAGTAGTCATGATAAATCAGGGGGATTGTTCTGCACATATTAGTGAATCACATCTTTTAGTTCCACCAAATTTTTCAGATTATCATTATAAATAGTACGTTTTTCAAATAATTCACATAAAACATGTTTTGCAAGTAGATTTTAGAAAGGATTAAACACATTTTAAATGCATAACCTATTTTGTTTAAGTATATAGCATACAGCGCCATTTCTTCCATTCTGGTGGGTTTTTGAACTTATTATTGCCAGAAATAAACTCAGGTTGTCACAGTAGTTTTCCTTTTATGACCATTTCAAAGTGGAACTTTAGTTATAACCACCCTATATATTAATCGAAAAACCATGCAAAACTTATTTTTATAAAGATAATGAAAGTAGTATAATTCTTTTAAATTTCCTATTTCGTATAAAATAAATCCTCCACTAGTTTAAGTATATCATTTTAAAATGTTCAGAAATAGTATTTTTTTCTTTTACGCTATTAATTTCTTTCAGCAAAATTAAATTTAATGAAATGAAGTTCATAAAATTGCTTTAATTAGTTATACATAATTCATTTTCAAAATTAAACACTAAATAAATTTCTTTAAAAAATTTTTTTCCTTTAGCTCAAACTTTCAAAAGTTCGTAAATTTCATTTTTACTTCTTTTGCTCCAGGACCTCAGAATTCCAGATGACTTTGAGTAGATCAAATTATATCCACATCGTCAAAACTTTCACAACTTTAATTACATTTGCGCCTTCGTAGTTTTCATGGCATCCATTTAAGAAGCCTTACGCAACACTGATTCAATGTCTTGACTTAATTATCTTATTTGCTAATTTAATTCCTGAAATAATGCAATTTCACTCTTTTACGAGATGTCATTCATTGTTTGCGAAATAAAGACACAGCATTTAGGTTAAAAATATTTCACCTTGATTTCATCTAATAAGGAAATTCATAATAATAATAGACTTATAAAGTAACTTTAATTGGTTTCTTGTTCTTAGAATTGTGTACCTCTCTTATAATATCAAGATAAATAAAGTAACATTCTTTGTTTTAAATGCATGAAAATTCTTGCAAACGTTTGTCATGTTTACTTTTTTTCTTTTTATCTAATTGATGAAATGGAGACGATATACAGATGGTTTTCAAATGAAAAGGTACGAAATGCTGCTATGATTATAAATTAAGACATTATTCAAAATATACAATTTAGGATATACAATGTAGGTTTGAGCACAATGAATCCATTGATTAACGAGTCGAAGGATTCCTTGTTCTCAGAATTCCTGCGGCCGTGATGCAATCCAGTCCTTCACAGCATTTTTAAGTTCTTCGTCCGAGTCAAAGCGCTCCTCTTTCAGATCATTTTCGGGAGAGCAAACTCCTAAAAATTGCAGGACAACATGTCTTTGCTGTACGGCGAATAGTCGAGCTGCTCCCACTTGAACTTTACCAGTTCCACGTGTGTGACCCTGGAGACGTGTGGAAGCGAGTTTTAATGGAGGAGAACAGCACCATCGTGAGTAGTCCCGGTCTTTTGTTCTTGATGGATCTACGAAGTCATCAGAAGGTCTCACTGTACTCTTCAGAGTTAATGGGTTCTTCTATGTTACAGGAATTCAACAAGCCACGCCAATTGGATGGTGGTCTTTATAAGAGCCTCTGCTCTCTCCTGCGCATGCGTAAGCCCACGAGTGCTCCGATCTAATCAGGAGACTCAAATAGAATTTCTAGATGCGCACTACATACTTCCGCAGCGGCAGAGGTAAATACGTTAAACGTTATATTGTTACGACGTTTCGAACCTTTTTATTTGAAAACTGTGTTTAATTAGAAATAAGCTATAATTTTGTTGAATTAAATAGTTTCTGACAAATTTTTATAGATTTTTTAACTATTAAAAAGGGTGTACGTTGCTATTAAAAGTTGTGCAAAATAGAGAAATTGTTTGTAATGTTTTTTAAGAAATTTAGCTACTTAAAGTTTTGTTTTTGATGACTGAAGATTTTGAACAATAATTCATGAAAATATTAATGTACAAAAATATTTTTTACCAATTTCAGCAATTTAAAATTTACAAAATATATTTTATATGATAGTAATTAAATTGATGAAATTTTAATACAATTTAAAATTTTAATGAAAAAATTTAAGCAAAGAAAACTAGGGAAGTTTCCGTGTTGTGCAGTCATTTTATATAACGTCGTGTTGTGCGATAGTAGGATTGTACAACAAGATGCAAAGTTAAATTTGTGAATTGGATATTTAACCTTGACTCTCACTTTCACTTGCAAAATTTCGAACATCCATTTTCGAAAACTCGTTTTCTGTAGGAAAAAACTCTCATTATAAAAAATATTCCAATACATTTACAGGTTCAATATCACCTCAAACCGAAAGTGTGCATTAAAGTTCAGTTCTTTTTCAGCATTTTGTTATATTTTTAACCTGGGACAAAATTATCATTATTCGATTATATTTAACACTAAAAAATAGAACACAATAAAATAACTGAATAATAAAACTCATTGATCCCAGAGATTTGCACTTAATTCAAGCAAAAGTAAGAAAAATCTAATATTCTGCAAAAAATTATTCACAAACAAAAAAGAAGAAATAAAAAATGTTTCTCAAAAACTGGAAAAAAAAAATGTCTTTTTTTCCTGTGAAGATTTATCTTTAATAGCTCCGATTTTCGATCGGTGTTGTTTTTACACTTTTGACAAAAGAAAGGCGTGCTTTTGGCAACGAATGCGACTAGTTATGAAGAAGAAAAGTGGAACAAGGTCCCAAAAGGGCTGCACTAGAAATTTCTGTTGTGCCAAAGATGATAATTTATTATACTCGGACAATCTATCTTTATTTTATTTCTGGAAACTTGAATAAAAACTCAGAGAATTATTATCAATCCATCTATTCAATTGTTTATTTATTTATAATTATTTTATTTCTTTATATTACTGTATTTATCTATATAAATAAAAATGAATGTTTGTTTGTATGACTCTTATGCGGTGGCGTACCGCTCATCCGATGGCGATTAAACTTTGAATACTTATTACTTATTTGTTTCTGATGAAGATGGAAAAACAAAACAAAAAAGTATTGCCAAACCTAAATAATGAAGTTTAAAAAAGTATATTTAATATTATTTATGCTTTTTCTTTATATATCACTCAATTTCAATGAATATATTTATTACCAATACGAAAATAAATATTATTCTTTCTATCACTCCAAATTATTTGAAATTTTAAACGATAATTCCAAAATTATTTCTTCATCGGCAGCAACACGCCAAATTCCAGCTAATACATTATATTACTGTTCTGTTAAACTATTTTTTATATTACGAATTTATATCAATTTTATTTTTTATTCAATCATAATAATTTTTTTTCCTTATGCTTACATGCTACTATGCTGTACCATAAGTTTCTTTCTCGCTGACTTTAATTGGCTGCTTTGATATAAATTACTTTTATTGTTTCCAATAGCATTTGCCATGGACAATCCCACTGACGAAGTCCGCCATTTTATGCCAAGAGAGCGTTTCTTGTTTTCAGTAGTACCATCTAGGATCAAGAAGCTACTGATGCGCCACAACCATTTTAACAGGGTGAACTTTATTCACTCATTCACAGATCGCAACACACACTTTCGCTTGCACAATCCATTTTTTCTATGGAGGCTAATTTACATACCTCAGAGATAGATCATGGGATATAGAATTAAATGATACTCGTCCGAACTAGGTACTATAGGTACATGCCCAAACTAAGACTCGAAACCGAGACGTCCAGATTACGGGGAAGAAGCGCTCCCCTTGCCCAGATTACCAGCATGTATGTGTATGTAGTATAGGCAGGTAATACATAACCTTATCTATTAGCTGCCTATGCCATAGACTAGCTAAAATATCAATTCTATGTTAATGGCTTTAATTGTCTCGGAGATCTTTTAATGCAGGTTTTGTTGTTGATATATTCTTTTTTAAGACTTTCCTACACAATTTAATATGAATAGGGAAAAGAAGTATTTGCCGCATCATGCTTCGTTTTTGATACTGATATAATCTCTTTTAATATTTTTCCTATAAATCTCAATGTGAATATCAGGCATGTTATGCTTTATTGCTTCAAAAACTTTTACGGCTAATTCCAACAACTAGCACTAGAGACCGCTTTCAAATAGAGAAGATTCTGAAAACTGGCTGTTTGTAAACCAAGAGAAAGTATTTTTAGAGGCTGAAAAATAAAAACTGCTGAGATATTCTAGCAGAAATGAACACTACTTAATCAGGATCATTTTTATTGAAAATCTTCTACATGTAAATGAGAAAATAAATGTCCCTCACATTGCCATAACAACAATACATAATCATCTGAACAGGACGGGACACAACAATTTGAAGTTTGAGTTCATGTCTGTTGACGGAGATCAACAGGAATAAAATCTATAATTGCAATAAACTTCTCCAATGATATGAAAGTTATTGGTTCTTAAAGAGACATGTTATAGTTGGTGACACAGATTTTATATGAAAATATGCATCAAATTGCAAATGATAAAAAGGATTTTCAAACTGTTAGGAAGCTTGGACTTCCAAATGAAGTACTTTGGTCCGATTGGATCAAGGGTGTTGTTAACAACCAATCCCTTCTTTAAACTGCCAAAAATTGGAATGAGTTTAGTAAAGTGGATGTTGTTATAAAACATAGACGTGCATTAAGCGTCATGTCATCATCAAGACATAATAAACCCCCTCGTTACATTAAGGGAAAAGTTGTTAAAATTTGATGAACACTTTCTTTCGGAAGTTCTAGTTCTCCTCCGTAACCTTCAGATCTTGTTCAATATGACTATTACTTGTTCCAGTCATTAAAAAAAACATTTTTATAAAGGGATCAAATCTGTGAACGAAAAAAAACTGATGTGCATTTTCTAGACGTACACCAAAAAGTTTGGATTGAAGGAATAATGAAACTTCTTGAGAGATGGAAGAAAGTAATGAAACTGAACGTTTTATATATAATACAATGAATCAGAGTTAAACAGCAAATATCAAATATTGATTCCACAACAATAAAAGAAAGAAATACAAACTTATACGTGTAATACATGTATTTATATTCTTATAATTGGTTGATATGCTTTTAATATAGACATTTACCTATCGTAATATATTGTCGTTATTTAATATGCATAATTAACTGTAGGAAATTCCCATTAATGTGCATCTCGGGTATGATTAATAGATTCCAATTAATACTAACAATTGAATCTAGAATTAATAATTGTCTATGGATGATGGACGAATAACTTTACCAGTTATTAATAATAATGAACGATTAATCATATTAAACATAACGCATATATAACAAACTTATCTAAAAAAATCTTAAGTAAATGTCGCGACATCTTCATCAAAATTTGATGAATCAAACCAAATTTAGAAAAAAAATATGTTTTCAGGATTATGAATCTTTGTAAACACAATAATTAAAAAACTTTATAGATATATGAAATGATATTTACAAACGTTACGGATAAATGAGTAACATTTCAATTCCAGATATCTATCATATACAAAAATTATATATGAATTTATATCTCTATTGTTAACTAAATTTCTATCAATAGATTTATCAATAGAATTGCATTTAGATCCAAAATTTCAAACCAACGGTCTTTCAATGAATATATAGATATTTAAGTATGTCTTATACAATAATTCAAAAACAAACGCCCTAAACTAAATGAAATTTGATTTATAAATTTTTCATTATCAATACATATTTTTGATCCAATTGAATGCATTCTATAATATATTTCTTTTTCTTTATATTAAGAAGCATAAAATGCGCTGTTTTGTGTTAAAGTATGAGAACATTTAGGCCGTTAATCTTGCTAGTTACTTCTATTTCTACTTCTAATGTATTTTTCCCTATAAGTTTTAATTTTAAGCGAAAAAATATAGAAGAAAAAAATCTTGCATTCTTAAGAATTATCCTACTTAAGTCATCATATCATGTTACAGTTGTCAAGGAGAATCAGCTTTTTGTCAATTATTTCTGAATTCCTTTGATACTTCTATTTCGCAAAGTGCTACAAGATGAATTTAGGATTTTTTTAAATTTTTATATTATATTGTACCGCAAATCCGTTAAATGGATAAACGATAAAAGATGTAGAAGATCATAACGGATAAGGGTATTTCATCCTACAAAAATAAGCAAATCCAACCGTGTATTATACAAAGACAGTAATTATAGAAATTCATTGGACTAAATATTTAAGAACTACAACATTCGGAAAATAGCTAAAGAACGATCTTCATTCAGAAAAAAAGCTCGAACTCGTGTGAGATCCTCAGTTTATATAGACTCCCAGCATCGTCCATAACGATTCCTTTTCCCTCAGCTCTTAAAAGATATTACCATAAATCTCACATTTTCCAAAACACCCATTTTTGTGATAAAAATCAACTAATTCTTATAATTTAAAGTCCATGAAAGTCCATCGTTTTCATTAAGATTGTGTGCAAATTCGTCACTTCAGCTATAATGTTATATATATCAAAATAAAAATCGCACAAAAATATTTTTAAAATGAATTGATTCTTTAATAAATGCATAGTTTTTCTGATAAGAATTCTTACAAAAATTATCAATATTTATTTTTGAATATATCTATATTTGAATAGATCTAAATAGACTAAACGTATTCTGATATTTATGCAATATTTTGGCCTTGATTTATCTCAAAATTATTATCAGTTTCGCTAATGAACTATTCTTCTGAAAGAATGAGTTCAGTAAAATCAACACTCATCACAGTCAATGCAGCAAATAATTTAGGCTACCGATCTCCATTTTAATGAGCTTGTTTTAACATGAAATCAGAAAAACATAGAAAGGATTGTTTGTAGGTTACTGATACAGCTTGTTTCAGCAATGTTTCAAAGGTTGAATTCCTAGATGAGAGTTCATTATGGAAAATAAAGAACTCTAACGATTACTTCATTTTACGTGCTTCATTACATTTGCCGAAATTAGAATATATTTTGATCAGCATTTATTTATTTCCATCAGGCCAATTTAAAATTAATAATGGAAATTGATTTTAATTTTAATTGTATGTATTTAATATTTCATTTACTTCCATTCTCTTAATTATTTCTTATGAATAGAATTTTAAAAGATGAATTTTTTAAATAAGTGAGATAAACTGAAATAGTTTTTAATTTTTTTTCACTATTTCTGCATTGAATTAAAAGTATTTAATCATTTTTCTTAATTTTCTCTTTCTATAAGTAAGCTTTTATTATAATTTCAAAAAAAAAGGTTGAAAATAACTTATCCTTTTATTTTTTTGATTCTATATTCTTCCTAAATGTTTGCTTAGTTAAATATTTTCTCTGCAGATACTTTCAATTAAATTTTTAACATCCCTGAAAACATACTGTGAATGGTTTTAAAGCAAAACATTAAATATGCAAATAGTTATCGAAAAATTGAATATGAAAATTTAACAACAAGGGATTGAACATAAGCAAGACCTTTATTCGTTGAATTTTTCTATTAATGGATATAAAAGTAGTAAATTAAAATTATTGTGAATAACCAAATAAAAGATTCATGTCAAATACTTATTGAATATTTAATTTTTAAAAGAAAACTGTAGAACTTTTCCTTCTAATGAGCCGTTTTTAATATTTAATTTATTTCTATATAGTTAGAACGGATATTAATATTTCCCTATCTTATATGCTTGATCATGAAACTTTTAATTTCAGTGACAAATTCATTAATTTTTCCAAAATTTTTAATAGGAATTAAAATAATTAATTATCAGTTATTTGGAATTGTGGAGTGTTTGTATTGTTATGAAATGTGCATTCATTGTAATATTTTGAATATTCCAAGGAAATTTTTGAGAATTAATTTCTTAGTTGCTCAAAATTTTTCTTTGTATTAATGCTTTGTTTATCACAGTCAAATTTTATCCTTTTTAGAAAGCGTTTAATTCTGAATAACAAATTTTATTTATGTTTCATAACTTTACAAACTCATAATTCTTCGATTTTTATTTCATATTCTAAATGTAAAAGGCTAAATGTATTTTTTCATAGTACTAAAATATATCAGTTTACTTCTAACCGATAGTCAATGTCTTTTTTTTTTTCTTTTTCACAACTGTTTGTTTGAAATTCGATGCGAGAATGAGAAATTAAATTTTCCTAATCGTGAATACTTACTTTATATAATTCCTGTTCCATTCTCTGTTCAATTTTTTATACTAATCAATTTTCAATTTTTTCTCAAAATTAAATGCAAATCTACGAAACCTCGGTATGTAGAAACAATTGGTATATGTTTCGTAATAGTGTTGAGGTCCCTTCTCCAGAATTGTGACACAACTTCATTACATCAACGATTCCACCAAATCTTTTGGGATTCACCAATAGGCAATACTTGGTGACAGATATTGGCGAAATAGCCCCGCAATTTTGTCGTGTAAATTGAATCCAGGGTAGTAACTGCAGTCGTAGCAGAATACCCTCAGCTTACTAGGAAATAAAACATGCTAACAGGGTAAAAATCTCATTCGAATCGGCTCGGTAGCTGAAATCTGATCAGCTGACTGACTCATTTCGGTTTCACTCGAAAAGATTCGAATATAGAATCGATCAATATCTGACAATTGCAGATTTTGTCTAACATGACAAGTATTTCATATTTACTTCCGCTTCATTTTTTATCTCACTTCTAAGCTTAGTGGGACAAAAAGGGACCTATCAACCACAAGAAGTGAAAAGTGGTCATAAAGGTAGAAATTGACAAGGTTGTCTTATTTTTTTATTTGGAAGAGACTGAAAGATTATCGAAGAAATGATATATACTTAAAATGTGTTCGCTTTCCTGCTTTCAAAAATTGATACAGTGAAAGTTTTGGGCAAAAAGTACTATCAGTTAAAAGAAAAAAATATGTATCTAAGAGAAGTATATAATTTTAAGAAAAATTCTCTATATTTAGTGAAAAGAAATTACTGTACTTATAAAACAAATGAGTGTATTTATTTGATGTCAAATGCTTTCAAATAATTTCAAAGGTGAAAATTAAAGATAACTGGAGAAGTGCCGTCTATGAGACTGTATTTTCTTTATACTAAAATTAAATTTTTATATAAAAATTTTAGTATAAAATTCAGCTAACATATTTTTCACATTTTTTCTTAATACGTAAACATATTTTAGATATTTATCAAAATATTGTTACGAACCTGTAGTTTTGCTTTCCAGAGCTAATACAGATCTTAATCTTAAGGAAGACAGATTTACAGTAATTTGTGTTGAAGAGTGAATGGGTGTAACATCAGAGGTCCAGGGGCTTGGAGACAAACTTTGTAATCATGTGGTGACTTGGAACGAATTTGGCGCACAAAATTAAAAGTACTCGAAGCATCGAGAATTTTCCCGATCTGTCCATTAGGAGCCGAGATACATCTAGAATGATCCTGATTGGTCTAGAAGATTTTAGACCCTCCTCCACCCGGTATATATACGGCAGCCAGTCTGCGGTGTAGGAAGAAGACCTGAATAGAGAGGTCTTGAAGCTGAATCAAGCCGAAGTGCGGAAAAGAGAAGCATCACGGTATGGTGTTCAATCGATCGAGGAGACCTGAACTGAGAGGTCGGGGAAGTTGAACGAAGTACAGTGGTGATCGACCGAGTAGACTTAACTAGAGAGGTCTTAAACTGTAGAGTCCTGAAGGGAGGACTGCTGTGTGGCTTATTCTAAAAAAGCCTGTGTCGTGTGTCATAGCCCGATGTGTCGTCGTCGGGAACGGAGCTGTCCTGAACCGGGGAGTAGTCCCGTTATGTGAAGTAGTGAGTCGGCAGCGAAGGCAAGAAGAGACAGAAGAGTATTTCAGCCTGTTCTGTAGACGCCTACGTGAGTGTAGACGCAATCCCTTAAAGATTCCCTCTCCTGCTGAATCTTGTCTGGCAGCTTTGTGAGCTGTTGACGTTGTCACTACAGAGTTTCTGTCTGTGGACTATTGCTGCTACTGTGGGCTTTTATCTGCAGTAGAGTACCACTATCTTCTGTCCTGCTGTAAATATTTTTCGTCTTTGTTCTGTCCTGTCTTCGTCCTGTAAATAAACGTCGTCTGTGTTGTGTCATCTATGGGAGAACTGATCATTGTGTGTGCTCATCATCTCCTCCCACCACACACCCACTATACGAGTAAAACGAACTCGACGCATGGAGCATACTAAAATCCGTAACAATATATATTATAATAGAAAAAAGTAATTGCGTTTGAACACACATATAAGTTATAAAGAGCTCGAGGTACCTAAGGGCGTAATTGAAAATGTTAGAACGCATGTCTCACGGCGTAGCAGTGTGTCGCAAAAGGCGGCTAGTTCTTGATAAAACATTAACTGAAACTGCTTGAGAAAGTGCACGTGTAGCGAAAGTCACAAAAAAGTAGCTATAAGGTCCATCCTTACAACTGAGATAAAAATAAAATAGGAATTACCGAAAGTCTATATAATATATAGTTCAAATGCTGAATCTGAAAGTATGTACAAGGAATGCTGAATCTATAAGTATACAAGGAAAACATACCTACACACACACACACATAAACACACACACTTCTTCCAGACCTCTCAGTTCAGGTCTACTCGGTCGACCACCGTCGCGCTTCTCCACTCAGCTTTCGATTGCCGGCCTCATATATATAGCAGCGGAGGGGGCTCTGGACCAATCTTCTGGAATCTTCTGAACCAATCAAGATCTTTCTAGACATATCTCGGCTCCTAATGGTCGGATCTCTATATTTCGGGTGTTACCTTTTGTAGCCAATCTTTTGGATCTCTGACGTCACACTCAGCCCCATTCAATACAGATTACTGTAAATCTGTCTTCCTTACGATGACATTATTAGTGCGCGAAAGCAAAATTACTTGATTTTGCTATTTGAACAGTGAATGTGTTATTTATACCAGTTATTTCCTATTCAATATCAGCAACATTTTGCTCCATCTTTTTCTTCAGTTTTTATATTATTATTTCATATGCTTAAGTAATGATGAAATAATAAATGGTCAAAATTGAATTTTCTGGAACAAAGTTAAGAAATAAAGCAAAAATTCATAGAAACTTCGAATGTCGGTAGCAAGCATTTCAGATTAAGAAAAAAGTATTGATATCGATTATTTCATAAATGCAAATGAGAACAGACTTTAGTATAAAAATATTTAATTCATTTTTAGAAGAATAATAAATAATAATTACGAATTACATGAAGCAATTCACAATAAAATTTGCCCCGATGACTTGTTATCCTATTTATTTACAATACTATTAAAGAATTTTACGAGAATAACCAATTTTAGAAGCCCTTTTCATTTCTTCTAATTTTGTTACTATGGAAACTATTTTTTCACCATTCCCCCAAAATAAAAATAATCACAAAAATTCGAAATCCTTCTATACATGTTCTTTCTTTTTGCAATTTTGCAGAAAAAAAATTCGTATTTAGAATTTGCTATAAATAGATAAAATAATCTAAATTTCAAGTTTCAAATTAAGTTTCTAAACTAAATGTAGCTAATTTAATGCTCTAATATAAATGTAAAAGATAAATTAGATCAAACTGCTTTATAAAAATCTTTTTTAATTACCTCAACAAAATATATGGTAAAAAATCAAGATAAAATATTTTAATTAATTATGCAATTATATTTAGTTCCCTCAATAATTTATTGATTTTTCTTTCCAAACTGATAAGGAATAATTTTTAATTTATTAAAATCTAAAATAGTTATTTATTCTATATATATTTTTGTATTATTTCTACATAATCATCAGATTTCCTTTTAGGTATATAACTTTGAAAAATAACAATATTGATTGCTTCAAATTCTTCAGATTTCATCCCTATTTGAAGAAATGCTTCCAATTTTCTAAAATATGAGCATTCTTTCTTTTCTTATTAATATATTTTATTGATAATTATTTTATCTTAATTATAATTATTTCTCTCATTAACCTACTGATTTGCAGTAAAACATTGATGAATAAATATTTTGTTTTATTAAAAATCTATTACAGTAATTTACTCTAAATATATTTTTAAATTAATTCCCTAATACTATCAATTTTCCATCCAACAAAATAACTTTAAAAAATGACTTTTTAAATTGCTTCAAATTCTTCAGTGTTTAATCCTGTTTAAGGAAGAATACCTAATGTTCTAAAATATATGTTTTTTTTGCTATTGATTTAATTTATCAGTCATTCCTTATATTTTTCCTTTTATACTATTTTATTTTTCAATACATAATTTCTGTACTGAGGAACATTTTGCACAAAACCCATCATTCAACAGTAGATTCTTTTTACATTAATAGAAAAGGAATATTTTTATAAAAACAAATTCTCTAAAAGAAATCAAGAGGGCAGAGAGGAAAAATAGATTAAATTCTTAGAGAATAGCGTTCTATCCCAAAACGAATTCAAGTTCCTAGGCAGCCTTCCAGTCAGATACTTTTTACAGATTCTTTTCATATCCATCAATACATAATTCATTGTTGACCATCGTCTCTTACCTGCAATGTATTGTTATGAACGAAAATGAACTTGTTTATGAAATCTATTGAAAGTTTTTGCATCTGTTCTGTTTCGCAGCCTTTATTGATTTCTTCCACAACTGTGTTATGTTTTGATATCGAAAAAAATGCTATTTCCGAGTCTTTTTATTAATTTTTTTATTATATTTACCCATTAGCAATACATACAATATTTTTATCACAAAATTAATCTTAATTTCTTTCTAGGAATTCATGACTATGAAGGTTAAATTTACTCTATGTTTTAACTTTGAAGAACAAAAACTTTGAAATATATTAATTTCAAAATTCATTCATAATGACTAAATATCGAGTCATCTAGACAGTCGTATTTCCGCAAATGTACTGATGAATAAATAAAGAACCACTACAGGAATTGCAACGATCTAAGTATGGTATGTTCAGTTACGTTCAATATATTTATATAATTTTAATAATATCAACTTTTAGATACTAAGGAATAAATACTATTATTCAGGTCTTGTCATATTCAAATAAGGCAAATCACTCGTTGTAATTGTGAATAAGAATATAGCCAGGAATTGTGGTGAAGAAATTCTAAATGAAAAATAGTTGTATAAACTTATAACTAAATAAATTCAATTTTCAAAGGAATTTTGGTATATATAAAAAGTATATAGAATTATAACTGGAATCTTCTCAGATAATATGTCTCGATCAAACATCTTTTGGAAAAAAGGACTAATGAACAGTGATTCATTTGCCTCAGAAATCTGTATTTAACTGCGTCAGAAAAACATAAAGCAGCGAATCACAGAAAACCAGAATGGTTAAAAAGCGGACGATCAGTTTTTGTAATATTAAAGGAAATAATACATTTTTATGTTCGAAAATTCATGTTTTATGAAAGTAGGACAGACGTTATTAAGGTTAAACTCTATGCTAGATTTAAATTTCGTCAAAAATCAAAGAAATCACTCAGATAAACTGTATCCAGCACTTGTGTACTGAGTGCAAGTATTGCGTAACATATTCATGGAATTGCCTAAAAAGTCCTACAAATATAAATAATTATTCAATCTGAAACATAACACGTTTATGAGCTTTTAGTAACAAAATGATTGAATTTATAAGAAATGTTTCGCCATTTCCCTTTTTTTCGTTACCTGATAATTTTATTTTCTTCGCATTTGTTGAACTTTCCCATGTATTCTACACTCCATTAACTTGCAAAATTGTTGTTATATTTTCGTGGACAATGCCAAGAAATATTAGATAAATTGATAGATGAAAATGCAATGGTCGAGTGTGAACTTTTACTCAATTATGAACACCGTACGATTGCACTTCTATCGATCCGAGCAGATGCATGTTAAAGTTTATTATCATGAGCACGAAATTAACTTAATGCATATTTTCGTCATATACTTTTCTTCTTTAGTTTCCCTGTTTGAAATTTCAGACTCCATTATAAATACGAAAGACTTGCATAAAAAGTTAACAAGCAGACAATCTGAATTCCTAGGATAGAAAGAAACAAATATTCATTTTATGATTGGTAAAAGCTAAGTCCTTATAATAAATGCTTGCCCTTCAATAAATGTGACCTTTTGAAGATAATTTCTTTATTTTCTAATGAAATCTAGGGAAAAAATATTTTAACCCGAAGCGCTCTGTAAAGTTATTCGATCATAAATGTTTGCCGAATAAGAGGACTTGTTTAATGCTCCAAAATTATTATATATGACTTTTTTTATTTCTCCGAAAAATTAATATACTTATTTTTACCTCAAGTAATTTACGTCAAAATTTAATAACATAACTAAATAAAACTACAAAATGATGTGCCTGAGTTGAGACATCGGAGTAGTAAGAATTAAAAGATTAATTGACAGAAAGTAAAACTAAGGCATGAAAATGGAAATTGGCGTCTATTACTTACAGTGGAAAAGAAAAAATTGCTAAAATTGAATTCCATTGCAAAATTATAGAAAAATTACTATAATTGAGTTCCATTAATTCCAGAATCGCAAATCGATTTAAATTTTGATAATTTCTCAAAACTTAAATATTATATTTTTATTAATACACTGAAAGGAATTCCAACTATTCATTTCAACGAAATTAAATGTTTGCTCTTTAGCACATGAAACAAATTAGATTTACCATTTAATTTTTTTATTATAACCTATAGCAAATAATTAATTTAATTTTTTATTATAACCTATAGCAAATAAACGAAAATATTTTAATTTAAATCGTAGTTAGATAACAATAAAAATAGAAAATATTCTTATAATTTTGCACATCCAGATAGCTCTAAAAAATTTTCTAATTTGTTTAAATTGGAGAATATAAAAATTATTTAATGAACAGAAATCTCTAAGCATGAAATATTCAAAAAAAGCTTCTGCCAGGTGTAAAAAATTATAAATAATAATAATCGTTAAATTTAAGTACTTATTCTTCCGAATTACACATTAAAAAATAAACTGATAAAAATAATACCACAAGTTAACTACCCGTCTCTCCCGGAGGCACACGGTATTTCTGTTCTTGTTACTTATGATACTTAGTCATTTTTACTTATTGCTGACAGTTGTCCGCCCGCGATTAAAGCTAAGTCTTGTTTTTTCAGTAGAACCATCTAATGCCAAGAGTATGACTTAGATACTTCTTGCTTCACGTTCGCATGTATAAACCCTTTTTACAGAGGGGCACATTCACACATTTCACAGATCGACCTCAGGAGGACACTCATACCTGAACCGGGACTCGAACGCGGAACTCTCATACTATTGTAAAGACTCGCTAGCCGTATACCAGGAAGCAGGTACACGATCATTCTAATGAACGTTACCCGCGACAGCATTGTCAGAAATTTAAATTGAATCTCGAGACCCATCATTGATTACTGCACAACCAGCGGTGTAAGACGTCTTGAGACAATTTTGGTATTCGACTAGTTCCAACAATGCATCAAAAAAATGTATATGTATAAAAATTTTATGAAATTTTAAGGATTTATATAATTTTATGCCTTTCATTATATAAATGTTTAAAATTTCATAAACTCCCAGCGTTTGTGAATAAATACATGTATGAAAACTTTATTTCTTATATATATTTCCGACATTCAAAGTAGGAAAAAAATATGTTAACATTCTTTCTTTATACTATAGGTATATTTTTACTAAAACAAAATTATGTATAAAAGCGTGTTTCTTTAATGAGCTTGTGTGTGGGGGGTTGTTTATTTTTCTCAAAAATTTATATTTTGTTTTCATTCAATCAACTTGAATTCATATGTATAAATAAGAATTTCCAAATCAATTATATCCGTGCTGTTTTGTTTTATAATTTGAACCGTTTGTAACTTCAATACCAGTATACTATTTAAATATTTTCTATACGGGATTATGAGTTGTTATTTGACTCAGTTCAAATTTTATTGTTAAGAGTGAAAGCAATCTGAATTTAGAAATAATTTAGAAATGTTGATCAAGCTCCTGAGTTCAACAGTTTCAAATCGATCCTTTTTAAATAAAAAGGAACAAAATGAATGATGGGAAATAGCATTTTTTTAGAATCTCAAAGTGCCGTGATTAAATACGCATTTATATTAACTCAGATCGTATGCGGTTAATTTAAAATATTAGTAAATATTTAAAAATATCTAATGAAATCGTTAAAATAAATTTTATATTGCCTTAATGATTCCTGTTTTCTTTATTGAAGCTTATCACAAAAACTTTCTCTTTCTTTCGTAAACAATGATTTTGAATAGATGCTATCGAAATATTTAGCAGTTATGTGACCAAAAATAGCGTAATTTCGGTTGTTTCTTCTAGGAGATAGGAAATGTCTAGATGTATCTAATCAAATTTAAATGCTGCCAAAAATTATTGTCTTGTTAAACATTGCTCCATATCGAAAGTACAAACAGACTTCTTAAATTACATTTTGTTAATAAGGATTCCTTATAATGCAACACAAAAAGTATTTCTGGTGTACACTGCAATACATTTACAAGCATTCCTTTTACAAAAAAAAAAAAAACATTTGAACTACATTGAAACAAAACATAAATTTATAATAGAATGTACAAAAACAAATTTACGAATTCATTGCATTTGTTCCGGTTTACGTAAATGTTTTACAAATTCATAGTTTCCAACAGCAATTTTTCTCATGGTGGTTAAACATTTAAACTATTACGGAGTAACATTTCTTAGACATATACTGATAACTACAATAAATACTATATGATATTTTATAAAACTGAAATAAAATAATTCGTTTAGATTCAATCTTGAACGGACGAATATAAAGCATTTTGTTTCCTTATAATATTTTAACACAATTTAAGATAGATTTTTATTGAAAAATTTCTGAACAAAGAAATAAAATCGTAATTGGTTTTTTAATGAAAAAAAGATTTTTTGCTTCATTCGAGAATTTGCCAAATACTAAAAAATCTCATCTTTTAAAAATATTCATAAATTTATTCTTCACCATAATTTTATTAGGTTGGTGCGTATGAAATGTCGGATTCTCTTTACATGCGGACGTTTGTCTCCCTGTTTTCGTTATACTTTTGTCTTTGGCATAACCTCATTCATAGTCATATTGTCCATTGCCAGAGACTCATTTCAGCAAAATAGGTTTTCTCGAAGGTCTTCCCTTTTGTTATTTCTTTTGAGTTTATTATTAACCCGATTTCACCGAGAGCCATTTTTCGATCGGATCATTACGTGTGACGAAAAATGGGTTCTTTATGACAATAGAAAGAGGTGTGCTCTGTGGCTTGACAAGGATGAGGTTTGTGCCCATACTCCAAGGCCATCGCTTCATCCACGGAAGATTTTGTTCATAGTTTGGTGGAACGCGGCTGGGGTAATCCATTATTCGTTCCTTCGACCTGGGGAGACAATTACGGCTGAAAAGTACTGCCAGTACATTGATGAGATGCACGATAAGTTAAAAATTGTACGCCTATCGCTTGTGAATCGGCATGGCCCGCTACTGCTCCATGACAACGCTCGGCCGCATACATCGCACAAAACAATTGCGAAACTGAACGAACTGGAATATGAAGTTTTGCAGCATCCACCATATTCACCGGATCTCCCGCCGACCGATTTTCATTTTTTCAAGCATTTAGAGCTGTTTTTAAGGGGCAAACACTATGAAAATGAAGACAGTCTAAAAAACTCGATATCAGAGTTTATTAATTCTAAAGACCAAAATTTTTTTAAGACAGGCATCTACGCTTTAAAATCTCGTTGGGAGAAGTGTATTGAAGCGAATGGAGCATACTTTGATTGAATAAACAGCTTTTGAAGAAAGATATGCAGTTTTATACAATCACTTAAGAATCCGACATTTCATACGCACCAACCTAATATTAACTTTCTTCCCTCTTTTTGATTTACATTCATTGCATTTTCAGTGAATTTTTAAAATTTTTTTTTAATATTTGCCAAGTTTTTATAGCCCAACAATCTTAGTTATTTTTTGGGTGTTCAATGTTTTTTTTTAAATCTTTATAAATCAGTACTAATGTTTTTTTTTAAAAAATCACAAGAATGTGCATGCGCAACCTTTCTTTAATAGCGATAGATAAAATTTAATTAATTAAATTGAGATATTCGTGATCTCCCCTCCAAAATATGATTCCTGATTACTTTTCACCTCGGGAAAAATACTACAGAGGAAAAGAAAGGTTTTACAAAATGACTCCACATAAAAAGGTCAAAATAATTTACGAACTATGTTTTATGTTCGTAAAGGAGATTATCGAGTTACATTAGTGGTACTTTGTCTAAGATAACTTGATGCGACGTCATTTAGCTCTGTTTACACTTACATCGTAATTTTTCCCTAAATGACTTAATTTTTTCATAACCAGAATATGATGAAAAACATAGAAAAAATAAAAATTTCCATCTTACTATTTTAGGAGTCCACTTAGAAGAACCAAAATATATTTTTATGGTTATTGTTTCGTCGCAATTTGTGGCTGCATATTAGCAACGGTAATTATCGTGGCAACGGATTAGTAAAAAAAACCCCGTTGTAATGAACGTTTATCTAATGCAGATGCAAAAGAATTAGCGTAAGCAGGAAGTTTTTTTTTTATAGTAGTTCTTTATAGCTTACCTCAAAATGTATTTTATTTTCATTAATAAAAGATAAAATTTTATTTAAATATAATTTATGTAAGGTGAAAGGGACCAATTTCTTGTTTAGAGATTATAATTATGATATCAAAAAAATGATCATGTTAATGTCTTTTTACGTATTCTCAAAAAGGGTTAACAGATTACGAAATTTCTTACAATTATAAGAGAATCGTAAAACAACATTTTAAAATAAAAACAAAAAATTTATTGATTAGTTTTGAGAAAATATGTTAATATAAATGAAAATTAAATATAAAGCGATATTTTTTTACCAAATCTACATTTGCTTAACGATCCCTTTTGAATAGCATTCTCTTTTTCGGAAACAGTAACATCTTGGCACTCTTTTTTTCGAAATTTCAAAATTTGCAAGGCCCTCATGTTTGAAAAACGTATGCCACCATCCATCTAAAACTCGTGACGGCTCGTGGAGTAAGATGTTGATTATTTTATGGAAATGAGACAAATTTTTAACCTTCAAAAATGTATTTTGTTCACGCTTACAGCTCTAGCTGATCTCTCCCTAAACCTCCAAAAGAAGGAATTTTTTTTAAAGAAATCATGCATTTTATCTTATTTAAATAAAGAGATTCCAGAGTAAGTAGATCCATCACTTAAAGATATCTCAAAATGCACTGTTTGTGCGAAATTCTGTTGTCCAAATATTTACATTATTTTATTCATATTAAGTTTTGAAATTTATTAAATAGAATACAAGGTATATTTGAGCTCAGTAAAAAAAAAATATTTCTTTAATAATTTGCTGATGCTAATATATAAAAGAAATGCCAAATAAATATTATAAAATTATCAATAGGAAAAAAGAATGAAGAACAAAATTTTTAAAAATATACTGAAAAACATTTTGAAATTATTGGAATTACAACGTTCATACAAGCATTTAAACATGCACATTTGTCTTAGGTCATTATATCAACATGTACTTTTTATGAATTTCCACAGTGGTTAAGGCAGATAAATGTCTGATTTTTATATAATATTAAATAATCTATGAAATTCCAAAAACTCATGTATAAAAAGACTATACAGTAAATCCGCACAGTATTAAGAATAGACTGTCATGTTACTAACAACCATGGAGCTGTTCCGGCAGTCCTCAAACGGATGTGAATTGAAGAGTAGAAGAACAATTGCATCGGGGTAGAATCCATGAGTCTCGACGCAAAGAATGTGTCCACGTAGTAGTGGAGTTCTGAGGAGAGTTCTAAATCATTATTAATAGCGTGAAAAGTAATGCACAATTGCAAATAAGATATTTCATATTCAATCATATGCATATACCATCAATAATAAACTCTAGATGGAAAATGTGAAAGTATTCGTGTCTGGCGTGCACATTTATTATACTTCGAAAGGCCACTTCGACTTTTCACTTCAGCTAGTGTACTGGCATAATTAGTGGGATTCAAACTAAAAACGTTTTTAACCCATCAAATTCAATAGTATATTTTGTGATAAATTTTTTTCGTAGGAAAAATCAACATTTGACCAACTTCGAACGCTTTAAGTTTATAGAAAGCTTAAAGTTGGGTTTAACTAATCTTAAAAGATTATTTTACTTTTCTCGTCTAACAGTGTCTCAAATATCACCAGCTTTACCAAAAATTTCATTCAAAGTATAGAAAAGTAAACAATAACCTCAGGTGTACGAAAAGATACCGGATTGCTAATAAATATTATGTGTTATTTTTCTTTAGTTTTTATTTCCATCGTCTTTGTCCTTTTTTTGAAAAGTACATTCATGATCTTTAAAAATTTAATTTACAATGATCTAGGTTTAATATACAGCTACAAGCATTACTATTCCTGAATTTTGCTTCAAAATTGAAAAATTAAATTGAACTAACAATTTATATTTGAAAAATGGAAATTCTTGACTGTTTTGATCCTTCTCATTTTATTGAATAATACATTCCATAAGTGTTATATTCGCAAGAAAAACTATAGCCAAATGCGGAAACTTATAGCCTAAAGAAACATCATCATACAAACAAAGTATTATAACAGCGTTCAGTTATTCCTTCTCAAAAAAGTCACAATTTACGGTCTGAAAGATAATGTCATATTCGAAACTGACAGAAAAATGAAACAATTAGAACAGCATGACAAGTTGTTGCTATTGATATTATGTTTTTGATGTATTTACCATAAAATAACTTTTATTGGCATGTAGAGTAATGTTGCCAGCACCAGCCTCAAAAATTGAGTTTTTGAGAAAAACATGTATTATTTTCTTCTTGAATGTATTGAATTCTTCTTACTGAAATTCATTTATATTTTGAACAAGCCAGCTTCTTTTCTGTTATTTCTTTAGAGAAACTCAGAGAAAAATTGCTATTTCTTGTATATAAACTCAAATAACTTTATGATGATAAAATTACTATATGTTTTGTACATATCCTTTCATGAGAACTGAGGCAAATAATGTCGACTTTATCTTAAGCATAATGGCTCTTTTTTCAATATATAATGTTGTAAGTATAGTATAATATTTTACATTTCATAATATAGTAAGATCTTACACATTTAACAGTTAAAAACCTCGGATAGAACAAACATACCAGAGGTATGCAAATGAAAATATGCGAAACCACATTGAGAATTTAAAGGAAGACCTTTTTCAATGTATACACCATAGACCTGAGTACAACGATCCTATTGATTAACAAGCAGAAGGATTCCTTGTTGCCAGAAATTCTGAGGAGGTGAAAACACCCAGTCCTTCACCGAATCCTTGAATTCACTATCTGAGTTGACGTGCTTTCCTTTCAGCTGTTTTTTCAAGGGACCAAACACAAGAAAATCAAAGGGTGGCATGTCCTGACTGTAGGGAGGATGGTTAAATAACTCCTACTTGAACTGACAGTGACCTACTTGAACTGAACCTTTGCGAGTAGCCTCACTCTTTTGTTCTTGATAGGCCTGCGTAGACTTCGGAATATCTCTCAGTACACTTCGGAGTTAATGGCTCTTCGAAGCTTAATGAATTAAACAAGTGACGGACCTTGAACATCAGTTGAATAACGCTCTTAATAGGAACATCTATTCCCTCTTGTGCCACGCCGGTGACTCCAGTCGCACCTCTGGATATCTTGCTAAATTTTCCAACAACAGTAGAAGCAAATATGTTAAAGGTTACGTTGTTGTGACGTATCATACCTTTTCAATTGAACACCCCTATATATAGTGCCCAATTTAGATAACTCAAAAGTAATTTGTTGATATTATAGTTTCCTGTTTCTTCAAAAGGCAGTGAGTGCACAGTTTCTTGCTGCTGGGTTGAATGTTAATAATTGTAATCA
>JAPMOQ010063701.1:83652-125284 GCA_026543055.1 Argiope trifasciata
AACACAAGGAAGGAGCTGTGCTAGATAAACGAAATTTGGTAGGCGTGTTTATACATCTGAAAGATGACGTCGATTCAAATTTCCAGCTGGTAGCGACACTATGAACATGCAAATGAGGTTTGCTTTAAATAAGCGCTGTAAGGTTCGTGATCGTTATTTACAGTTGAGATTTGACGAAGTGGGTTAATGTTAGTCAAGGATGCCTATGAGAAGACGAAGAAGCCATTATCAACAGCTCAATGAGTTTGAACGAGGTCGTGTTGTAGGGCTACGAGAAGGTGGGTTTTATTTCCGCGATATTGCTGAAAGACTTGGCAGAAATGTATCCACTGTGCATGAGTATTGGCGGTAGTGGTCAAGGGAAAGTACTGCCTCAAGAAGACCAGGTTCCGGGTGGCCACGTGGTACTACTGAGAGGTAAGACCGTCGTATTCGGCATATGGCTGTGGCTAATCGTACTGCTTCTTCAGCTGAAATTCGAGCTGCATTTGGCATCACAGTGACACAACGAACTGTTACAAATCGGTTACTTCAAGGACAGCTCCGAGCCAAACGCCTTGTACACTGACTCCAAACCACTGCCGTTTGCGACGTGAGTGGTGTGAAACTAGAGCTCATTGGAGGACGGAGTGGAGATATGTTGTGTTTTCAGATGAAAGCCGGTTCTGCCTTGGTCGCAGTGATAGCCGTTTGTTGGTTAGAAGGAGGCCAGATGAACGCCTGCTAGTGACCTGTCTGTGGCCTAGACACACAGGGCCTACTCCTGGAGTTATGGTTTGGGGAGCAATTTCGTATGACAGCAGAAGCACTCTCGTGGTTATCCCACGCACCCTGACTGCAAATTTGAACGTCAGTCTAGTGATACAACCTGTTGTGCTGCCATTCATGAACAGCATTCAAGGAGTGTTTTAAAACTGGACAACGTTCGCCCTCATACCGCTGTTGTAACCCAACATACTCTACAGAGTGTCGACATGTTGCCTTGGCCTGCTAGATCACCAGATCTTTCTCCAATCGAGCAGGTATGGGACATCATTGGACGACAACTCCAGCGTCATTCACAACCAGCATTAATCGTCCCTGCATTGACCGCTTCCACGCAACAGGCATGGAACTCCATCCCACAAACTGATATCCGACACCTGTACGACACAATGCATGAACGTTTGCATGCTTGCATTCAAAATTCTGGAGGTTACACCGGTTACTAATGTACCAGCATTTTCCCTTTGAAATGGCTCTCCTCACCAATGGCTCTACCTGTGATCTTAAAACTTTAATCAATTAAATAAGTTACCTAGACAAATGTATTCCTAAAATTTCATTACTGTACAATAATTTTTTCTTGGTGTTGGGATTTTTTTTCCAACAGTATATATATATATATATATATATATATATATATATACTGTTGGAAATACAAAAATATATACTGTTGCAATACAGAAAATTTTGGAATCTTCAAAATAAACATTTTCAGGTTTAATTTTTCTAATAATATATAAATTATTAATGTCATTGGAAGCAAGAAACAACGAAACATATAAAGGCAAATCTGAAAAAATACTTTGATATCAAGAATGGACTTGAATACCTTGTGCATGTTAAAAAAGAAGTAATTTTTTCATTCTTCATGACAGATTTGTCAACATGCATTTTCTATCCTGACTAATAGAAATATTTGATTTCACCTTAACCTCAGGAAACGCAAATATCAAATTCGAATGCTTCATTCTCTAATCCTTTTTTATAAATATGATTCATTCTCTAGAGCAGGCCGAAAATAGTTTCTAACCGGGAAGAATATGTAAAATCCAATTTCTTATGGAAGCAAATATCTAAAAATATCTCAAGCATATTGCATTCTATATGTGTCACGGTAGGTTTTTTTTTCTTGTTTACTGTCAGAAACAGAAAATGACAGAAACAGCTTTATAAACATTTTTTTCTATTGAAATAAAGTATAAACATATATAAGACTACTGATGTTACTTTTTTGTAAAGAAGGCATGAGAAAAAAAGGCAACGGCTTGTTTGAGTATTTTTCGTGAAAGTGTATAGCGAAGAATTTTAACTTAGGAAGAAATTTCTAAGCATGACAAATGTAAATTAGGAGAAATGTTATTACTAATATAAAACTAGCTGCGGATGTAACGTTAGAACTAAAAAAATTTGTGCGATTTAATAAAATTTCCACAAAATTCAAAAGGAAAAAAATTAGAAAGGCTATTTTAAATTTTATTTAAATATAATCCCCTGGGAAGGAGCATCTCATACTTGAAGATAACAAGCTTCCGACATGGTAGCTAGTTCTCCCCCAACCCCTGTATATCCATAGAGTTGGCAAAAACCCTCACCTTCGAGAATACCATCCCACGTCCCCAACTTTTCCACATCTGTGTATATACACAGGTATGGAAAATATGGGAGTATGGCTCCTCCCATCGATGACGAGACGTACCTCCTTAGGGAAAGTTTGTTCCGATGCCAGTAATGGACCTTCGGACTCATCCTGCTACTCAAATTCACGCCAATATTGTTCTCAATATAATCCTGTCATTCAGGTTTATCCATTGGGAGGAGGGGGTCTGGATTCAATCTATGACTCACTTTAAATATATAAGAAAAGGATATCAGAAAAGAAGATTGGCTTAAGATTTTAAGCTTTCTAGAAGGGATAAAAAATAGCTCTCGTTTAGTTTCTATCTTTATGAATCCCGTAAATGTGAAAATTACACTGCCTCAAACCAAGGGAAAGATTTTTATTTACGAATATAGAATGGAATCGTCTCGCCTAATTCAGAGTAATAACAAAAAGAGGACACCTGTTGAATTAGAATTAAAACGTCCATCCATTTTTCACACTAATACTCGGGTTGCTCCAATGAAAAGGTATGAAACGTCACTGTGAATATAAATGAAGACTTCATTCAAAGTATGCACCATATGTCTGATCACAATAATCTCATAACTAACAGGGATAAGGATTCTTTGTTCCCATTATTCTTGTGGCCATGACCAGAATCAGTCCTTCCCCGAATGTTTCAGTTCACCTTCCGAGTTGAAGCATTTCCCATTCATTACTGAAATTATTTTTTTCAGGGACCAAACATATGAAAATACAAGCTGACATGTCCGCGCTGTAGGGCGGATGATTGAGCTGCTCCCTCTTGGCCAGTCCCACGTGTGCGACCCTGGAGATGTATGGACGCTCGTTTTCCTGAAGCAGAACCACACCCTCTTGAGTAGTCCCGGTCTTTTTTTCTTGAAGGACATGGGTAGTTTTCGGGATGTCTCATAGGAACATCGGAATTAATAGCTCTTCTGTGCTTCAGGAATTCAACAAGTAGCAGACCTTGGACGACGAACTCAAAGATGCTGTGAATGACTGAATCTCGCTACTTAAATTCCAGGATCAAGGAATCTTTCGGCTCGTTAATAAATGGAGCCGTTGTGCTCAGGCCTATGGTGTACAGTTTGAATAAAATCTTCATTTATGACGTACTCACAGTATTATTTCGTACCTATTCGTTTAAACACCCCTTGTAGAAACAAAACGAGTCATAAAATAAAAATTGCGACTATTTCTGTGTATTTTAATTGAATTTTTCCCTCAACAGTCGTTGAAAAATTGTAGAACAAAGCTCTTAAATTAGCTTTGTAAATGTATTTTCTTTCCATTTATGTATAAAATTATCTGAAAATTTAACTATCTTTTGAAAACTCTTAGTTTTCTATATAGTCGTGAAACATAAATATTAATTGTCGTGTATAATTATTTATGTAACAGTATTCTGAAATTATCCCTCCATCATTTAACATCCATAAGACAAGAAATACCTTCATTTTATCCCAAAAATTAAAGCATTTATAAACATTTAATTTTGCATTAATTACATTTTAAACATTTTTAAATGATAAATATTTTTTCTACCTTGGAATGAAAGCAGATTTATGGGATTTTTTTTAAACAAAAATTGTTTCTTTGATGCAGAAATTATTACATTAATTATTTTTTCAAATTGCAGAAATATTTTTAAAGTATTAACGAATCAAACGATTATCGGATATCCTGAAATGCCTCCCACTTTTTTAATAAAGATGAATTAAATCTCTTTGTTATTTTCTTGAAATTTTAAACCCTATTTAATTACAGTTCTATTTGTAAACTAATTTAATTTAATTGCTTTATTTACTAAGACAAATAATTTTATATTCACTGGAGAATCAATGCCTTAGCTCCAACATACCTAATAAATTTCAATTACTTAGGATTAATTGCATCACAGAGTAATCCAATTAGTCTAGAATTAATTTTTTATAGTTAAAATAGAATACTTCTTTTTAGGTTTTAATTAAAAACATTCTAAGGCAATTGCTATTTTAATTTGTATTGTTGCAATCTATTTTATTCAACTATGAAAGAAAATAAATATACATATTTATTACAATATGATAAAACAAATGGTATATTTCTTTTTTATTTGTTTTTATCCATGCAGACTTTTGTTGAGCAATAAGTTTATGTAAACAAACAAAGATTTCAGTTACAAAAAGTTAAAAAAAAATGTGCTTATTTTCCAAAAAAAAATTTTTTTTCTGAAGATTGTTAAATATATTTCAAGAAATATTCTCTCTTTAACGCTCTTTAATGCTTGTTATATTTTGCTTATTTCTATCGACGACATTTTTACTTTCTCTTATACAAAGTAAAATTGTTGCAATCGTCAAAGAATTCAAAACCTTGATTTTCGAAAATTTCTTACTTGTCCAGAAAACATATTTTGGCAATTGCATTTATAGATTTGTCAGGGAATAAGATACTCAAAATGCTTTCATTTCAATGGATGAAGCTTCGACTATGGTCTTTGCACTAATTTGTTGATAGATATGAATGAAGAAATTACATTCAAGGAACTCCAATCTCTCTTTCTGTTCAAAAAGAAGTTAACCAGATAATTACAGAACTCTATCAATTTGTAATTAACCCTGTAAATGGATCGTCTGTAATTTTTCTCGTATTTGCTATACAGGTTTAATATCTTAAGAGTAAATATATGAAAAATCTGAAAAGAGATCCATACAGGGACCTCTATCAGTTTGTACTATTTCAAGCTAGTGAAGCTAGGAGTCAAGATCTTGTTGTTGTATGGTATCATTAGGCGGATGATAAATACAGCAGACTATATATCGTATATGAACCTGTACAGCCACAGCCTGAAGAAATGTGTGCAAAATAAGTGGTCTGTTCGGATAAAGATTTGAAGTTAAAATGCAGACCCCTCCAGAAGCATGAGGTCCAGTGCCTGCATCCTTCCGAACACATCTATATCTGCGTAATTTAATGGGAATATTAGGCGTCAAGAATGTTTCCTGAACACCGAAACAAACAGGATGGAAAATGTTGAAAATGATCTTAATGTCTTGTAATTTGGACCGAAGGCCACGACAATTTCAAGAAAGGAAGGTACCCATTAAGAGAGCGGTTTAGGCGAAAAAGCTTTAGAAAGATTTGTTTGAGTTGCTTCATACTCGCAACTCATCTCTAAGTCATCCTCATTATCAGATGGGTGTAATTTAATATCCGGACTATTTGGCATGCCGAATATGGAAATTGCCTTGAGTCGCAATCCCGAAAGAGACGGAACTTTTTACTGCTAACTTTTTTAACTTTTGCGGAACATCTTGTAACGAAAGGCCGCGTTTGGCAAGTTTTAATGTCTACGATGTTTTAGTTTTTTTCTTTGATTTCTTTTCCGAATCTGTAGGTGTTTCAGGGATACTACTAATGGAGTGTTAGGTATCTGAACAAGAAATTTTGAGTTGTTTGGTTGTCGGTGCATTTTTACGCAATTTGTGCAAGAACAGTTTGCACAAAATGCTCTTTGTACAGCGGAAGAATATGTTATGCCAGGAATAGGATTTTGAGCTGCAACCCTACGCCTAGCTGCAAGATAGGATAAACTTTCTTTGATTTTAAGAGTAATTATCTCCTTTTCAAGTTACCATCGTGAACAGGATCGAGAGTAGGACGTGTGATCACCACCACAGTCCATGCATTTTTCAACTGCCGCACACTGTTGGCTATCGTGACCCTTTTCTGCTCGTCGGGCACAATGAATATCCCACTACAGCTAGCCTTTGAATGGCCAAAGCGCTGGCACTTGAAGCATCTGAATGGGTTTGGGATATATGGTCTTACGGGTAATGCATGCTGCATATATGTATATATCCTGGCAGTTTCAGAGTTTTAAAAACTAGTATATGGTGTTTGGTATCTATGATTTCTCCATCACGCCTAATGGTAATTCGACTGACATTTACGACTCCTTGTGGTTTTATTTCATCAGTAATATAATCTATTGGAAGATTTAGAATTTTCCCACAAGATATTACATCTTTAGATGTATCTTAGGAAGAATGGGGGCTGACACCAATAGGGATAGTTGAAAAAGCTTTCAATTTTCGAGTGCTCTGGGCTTGCTTTCGAGAATTGACCTCTACTAACAAGTCACCAGAGGGCATCTTTTTGATTTATGCTACTTCGCCAACAGTTGCGGTGACGGCCTTCTGAACAAGAAATGGCGATAACGTTTCAAAAGTTTCGTTTTTTTCGGAAACACGCTTTACTATGAAGAAACTGTGAAAATGGTTCTCAAAATTAGATGCGATCGTTACAGTACGACGTCCACTGAAGGGACCACGTTTGGAAGAACTCATACGATATCACAAAAGCTTCGGGCCCGACGGCACCACCCATCATGGAACCCAACAAGGGAAGGCCTCGGCATACACCTTAGTGCTAGGCAGAACCTATACGCTGGGAGTTACCCCAGGGGACATTGACCATCCTTAACGCCAAGCCCAAGGAGTAACCTCTTCGCTTGATCCCTAGCAGACCACCCACTCAGGTGACTAGGTATCAGCAGATTGATACACTGCGGACCACAGCGCATCACCCATCTTTCAAATGGGTCACCACGCACGGCCAACGTGAGCTCCTAAGGGCTTACGTTGGCAATTAATAAAATTTTAAGTTTTAATTTTTAGATTTATTTGATAGAAAACCCTGTGGAGGTTAAGAGTTCGTTTTGCAATAAATAATCCTGATTATAAGCTGCATTTTTTAATTTGGATATTAATTATTTTTATACTGTCTTCCCAACTGATTTTTAATATCTTTTTCTCTTCATTTAGAATAAGTTAAAATATGTTTAAATACTCCTTAGTGAAAATGGAATACAAAGCAACTAGTGCACCAAATTCTCACTTGAGTTCTTCCCAATAAATAATTTCTAGTCTTTCAGTTAATTATCTACAATTAAATGAAATATTACCAATATCTGTGCTAGAACTTACGCCTATAACTAATAGCACTGCAACTGTAATATTACTAATACCAGCGGGTGACCGAGCTCCGCTCGGAAAAAACAGGTATCGAAGCTAACTCGAAGATTTAAATTTTCAATTGTGATTTATCAAAACAATACATGCCATAAGAAAATTTGTGAAACCATTGGTGAAAAGATAGCCGGTTAAAGTGCACCATTGTAAACTATTCTAAACAAAGTTAGAGTTTGGAAAGGGAACTATTCTATACAAAGGTAAAGTAAAGGTAAAGATTGAAGTGTGTTGAAGTTCAATATTTTTGACAAATTTATCTAGAAAAACCAAACATATATACATACATAAGAAACATATTATAAACCTATAACAGCATAAACATTAAACTTTATTAGTTCGCCATATTGGCTATAGATGGCAGCACGTTACCGCTTGAAAATTTAAGTAGCCATTATGGCGAACTAATAAAGTTTGAAAATATCCTATCTGTAACTCCGAACTGCTCGACCGTAGCGCTTCAAAACCGGCGCCAATCGATTCCTCGTGGCCAAAAACCCCAGACCCCCAAGTTTACCGGAGTTTATTAATTCTGGGGCGATTTTCGACTTGGCAACCATTCCTCGTATTATAGTATTAGATATATTTTAATTTATATTTACACATTCGCAGAGAGAAACAAACGGATTACATTTCCCAATTATCCTTTTGGAAACTGTGATCCATACACCCTAAAAAACATTTTTGAATGGCAAGAAGGTCAACATATTTGCTTAGAAACCAAGAAATGGGGAGTCTTAAAGCTCTTATCATACCGGTTGAGGGAACCCTCCGGGGAGCACCTAGAAATGAGAAGGAGAATCTTTCGGCATGGTTGTTAGTTCTCGCCATCCTGAAGGCTACACAAGGTGGAGGTCTAGCAATTTCCGTCGATGACGGGATATATTTCCTTAGGGAAGGGTTGTATTGTGGCCGATGATGACTTTTAGATTCAACCACAGTTCCCACCAGTGTTGCTGTTGCTGTGGACTTGTCATTCAGTCTTTTTTTTTTATCTATATGCCTTTTAGGTGGATCAATGATATGAAACGAAAACATGTCTCAAATTTTTAATCTTCGAGAAAAACACCAAATAGAGCGACTGGACGTTGTCGAATATATTTATTTTTCCATTTCCACACCATCATTTAATGTTTTAGGTGCTCTTTCATCAGTATTGCTTTGTTGTGAGATGTAAAACACGAACTAAAATGATTAATTTTCGAAAGAATGATTAAATGAGAAAAGAATTTACGTGGTCAGTTGCAAGAAAAAAAGATTCGCTTATAGTTATTATCCGGCGCTAAAGATAATGATTCGTATGTTAACTATTGAACCAATTACTAATAATGAAACGAGTAAACGGAAAGGGATATTCAATAGTAGTGAAATCAATATTAATAATGGCAAAGAATTATGAAAGTCTCATTTTTTCTTCTTCTTATCGAAGTTAAATACATCTGGCTAATCGAATTGTTAGAAAATATATTAACTATCATACCTAAGAACTTACAATCAGCTACTAATTAACATTTTTATGCAACGGTTGTGTGTAAAATAGGATATTTCAATTTTTCTCATTACGTTAATTAAATAGAAGAAACTACTTTTCTTCTAAATATTAATTACTGGTAACGTAATCTTTTTCCGGCATTACTTAGATTATATGATTGGATTATAAATACACTGGTGAAAAAAAATCCCAAAACTACGAAGGAGCTGTGCAAGATAAACGAAATTCGGTAGGCGTGTTTATACATCTCAAAGATGACGTCGATTCAAATTTCGAACTACGCGCGTAAATGTGGAGCTAGTAGCGACACTATGAACATGCAAATGAGGTTTGCTTTAAATAAGCGCTGTAAGGTTCGTGATCGTTATTTACAGTTGCGATTTGACGTAGTGGGTTATTGTTAGTCACGGATGCCTCTGAGAAGACGAAGAAGCCATTATCAACAGCTCACTGAGTTTGAACGAGGTCGTGTTGTAGGGCTACGAGAAGGTGGGTTTTCTTTCCGCGATATTGCTGAAAGACTTGGCAGAAATGTATCCACTGTGCATGAGTATTGGCGGCAGTGGTCAAGGGAAGGTACTGCCTCAAGAAGACCAGGTTCCGGTCTGCCACGTGATACTACTGAGAGAGAAACCGTCGTATTAGGCGTATGGCTGTGGCTAATCGTACTGCGTCTGCAGCTGAAATTCGAGCTGCAGTTGGCACCACAGTGACACAACGAACTGTTACAAATCTGTTACTTCAAGGACAGCTCTGAGCCAGACGCCCTGTACAGTGCATTCCACTGACTCCAAACCACTGCCATTTGCGACGTGAGTGGTGTCAAGCTAGAGCTCATTGGAGGACGGAGTGGAGATCCGTTGTGTTTTCTGATGAAAGCCGGTTCTGCCTTGGCCGCAGTGATAACCGTTTTTTGGTTAGAAGGAGGCCAGGTGAACGCCTGCTAGTTACCTGTCTGCGGCCTAGACACACAGGTCCTACTCCTGGAGTTATGGTTTGGGGAGCAATTTCGTATGACAGCAGAAGCACTCTCGTGGTTATCCCACTCACCCTGACTGCAAATTTGTACGTCAGTCTAGTGATACAACCTGTTGTGCTGCCATTCATAAACAGCATTCAAGGGGGTGTTTTCCAACAGGATAACACTCGCCCTCATACCGCTGTTGTAACCCAACATTCTCTACAGAGTATAGACATGTTGCCTTGGCCTGCTAGATCACCAGATCTTTCTCCAATCTAGCACGTATGGGACGTCGTTGGACGACAACTCCAGTGTCATTCACAACCAGCATTAACCGTCCCTACATTGACCGCCCAAGTGCAACAGGAATGGAACTCCATCCCATAAACTGATATCCGACACTTGTACGACACAATGCATGCACGTTTGCATGCTTGCATTCAAAATTCTGGCGGTTACACCGGTTACTAATGTACCAACATTTCACATTTGAAATGGTTCTTCTCGCCAATGGCTCTACCTGTGATCTTGAAACTTTAATCAATTAAATATGTTACCTAGACAAATATATTCCTAAAATTTCATTACTGTACAATAATTTTTTCTTGGTGTGGGGATTTTTTTTTTCCATCAGTGTATATAGATATATTTTGACCTCTTTTCTATGATTTGGGTGTCCTGGGTTAGAGTGCTGGTTGGGACACCGTTGTTCTTTATCCTGTGTTCTATTTGTGAGGTGTGCGAAAGAATCACCTTTAAAAAGCGGTTGTGCAAATGAGAGTGTGAGTGTCATATTCATATGAGTTGGAAGTCAGATGTCTGTCCTTTTTTGCTCTGGAGTCTTTACCCTTAGAAGTTTCTGCACAATCTCGAATTAAATCGCTCACTTCGTTAGCGGGCTTGTCTATGGCAATTGCTATAAGTAAAAACAAGGTATTGACATGACAGAGGTGATTTTTCTTTAATTTCTTCAAGAATTTCTCAATCACTTCCAGATAAAGACACTCAAATGTCTAGGGCTGATTTAGTGTAACATTTCTTTTAAGAAAAAAATGATGTTTCGAATTTGAAACTGAATGAAACGGATACTTCAGAGGATAATGCTGAATCTCTATATTTTCGAATTAATAAACTGGATGCTCTACAGAAATTGCAGTCGATGGTATTCCGATTAAGATGGTCCTAAAGCTAAAAAAGAATTTGTTACTAAAGAATTCAGTCTTTCTTGTTGAGTCAATTTCATTATCAGTTAAAGTAAATCTCCATGAATAATCTGTATTTTTATCGAAAAAAAATAAAAGTTGAAAGGATCTTGATTGGAAGGAATCATGATTTAACATGAGTGACACCGCATATTAACTGCAAACTTTAGGAATTTCTGAGATAAAATATTTGTATGAAATTTCTTAAAATAACATTTACAAAAAACTAATATCGTTCCACTTCAAACGTATTTTAAGAATAGAGATCACAGAATTACAGGCAATGGCATCAAGAGAACACATGACCTCATACAGCTTCCATTATAATTATCATGGCTAAAGAACTGGAATGGGCAACTAGATTTCAATCTCCTCTACTATACTTACAACGTTTCATAAGATTTATATCTATTTAAGACAGATTTGAGTACAAAGTACTGGATGTGTGTGTGTGTGTGTGGGTGTGTGTGTGTGTGTGTGTGTGTGTGTGTGTGTGTGTGTGTGTGTGTGTGTGTGTGTGTGTGTGTGTGTGTGTGTGTGTGTGTGTGTGGAAATCACTTAAATAAATTTAAAACGCTAGGGTAATGTGCTATATATGTTACTCTATAGATGTAGCAATAATTAATGTACTAAAATTCAGCAAATAACTTTTAAAGTGAAAAAATAAACACCTTAATGAGTAAAAGAAACACATCAATATATTATTTAATTTCTTTGAAATTATCAAATTTAATTTATTTGTTATTGAAAAATAGAAATTGAAAAAATAAAAAGCTCTGTAGCTGATTTTAACTTTATATTAGCTGCTATCGGTGACAATTTCGTTACTGATAACATTTCAGTTGTTGTGTGAAAATTATTCGTGATTCCTTCAACAGTTTTTAAAATTGAATCCACGTTAAACAAGTAGTGGTATTTTAATACATATACCCATTCTTTGCTGATTGTGAACAGGGATTTTCTTGATGAAATTAAACATCACGGTATCATGAAAAATAAAACTACTTTGGTAATCTATTTTTTAATAGATAACATTTCCATTATAGTCCATTCGGCACATCACGTTTATATTTCACTTTGAAACTTCACATATATTAATCAGAATCATTCTTCCTTAAATTTTATACGATGAAACAATTTAAGTGGTAAACATTTCTGTGAATTAGGATTTTCATTTGTCAAACTTTTGAAATCTAAATGCATCAACTACATTGATATAATTGTAAAAAAGCAGAACTTGTAATATTAATGTGAAGAATGTAAAATTTTAAATGAATCATATTTTATGAAAATGTAGTTGTGAAATCTGAAAAAATTGCATTTAAGTCTTAATCAATTTCAGTTTTAAAAAAACTCTACATTTTCTCCATAATATTAATGAAACAAATCTAATGGCTCTGATCAAATAGTTAGGCTTGTGATATTCAGAAATACATATCTTCTCATGACCCATTATTAGAGATATTTTGTATTAATTTACAAATATCATTCTTATATTCAAAATTTCAATGGTTGTAATTTATTTAGCATTATCTTTTCCATTGAAATAAATGTAAGAATAAATGACTCGCAATAGTAACTGCATTGTTTGTCGCTGCTATGCAAAATATTTACTCTAAAATTGACAAACTCTTGAGTAAGAAAACTGCAAACAAGATACAGAAAAGTACTTTTGAAAGTGTTTGTCCAGCAACACTAAAGTGGCTGGAATCTCGAAAAGAAAATATTTTGAAATAAAGAAAAAATGGTTTCAAACAGTACATTTCGGAAACAATAGTACTTTTTTGAAACAAAACAAAAAGGAACATATCTCAAAATTTCAAACAGTATTTTGACATCAACAGTGATTGTGAATACATCCAGTGTGCTAAAACATAAAAATTTCTTCTGTTTCTTTTGACTCTACAAGATTTTTTTCAATCCGATCTAACAGAAATACGCGAAAATTCCGCTTTTTCTTGACCTTAGAACTGGGAAATATCGGATTTGAATGCTTTGTCAGTACTTCATAAACTTAAAAGAAAAAATTGAATTCTTTCGCTTTTGTTCAAAGAAAGGGTTTATAGGACTAAGAAATTGGGGAGGAAAAAATAAATATCCAATTTCTTACGAATGCAAATAGAGAGAAAAATGCAAAGCATGTTGCTTTCCCTATCCGTCACACGTATATTTTGTTGTTTGCCGTCAGATAGCAGACGCGAATTCTTAACTAACTGACAGGAAATCATAATGGTTTCGAGTTAGGGCTTTACTGTGGCGAAAATGGGAGATACCAGAAATGACAGAGATGATTCTATTAACAATGTTTTTTAATAAATTAAAAATAAAACATTTTATTTTGCTTTATACTGAAAGATACTTACGATTCGTATATTCTGAAATAGAGTTTAAATATTTCGCAAGTAGTTTTCCGAATAAATTGACGAAATAATTTAAACAAAAGTATGGATTTTTATTTCTAAAAAATGGAAATTGCAACGTTACCGTTTAAAATGTTGAAATAGTATCAAAAATTGGTTTTGATGCAAATGACTTAAGTTATAGAAATTATTTTCATATAAATATTAATATAATCCATAATAATTCTGATATAAATAGAGATGCATGATTATCTGGAAACAGCAATTACTTCAAAAGAAATGTCCAAGAATTTAAAACGAAAATGTTTCATGACCGTTTTCGAAGAGGAAAATTTCAAGAAAAATCCTTAAAAGAACAAAAATAATGAATTTCATCCTTAATTATTACAAAAATTATCATCATAGTACTGTATAAATACTAATGTTGATAATTTAAAGTTCTTGTAAACATGGTGTTGCGCAAGTCTTTTAATACAACATTTTAACTTAGTGGACATCAACAATTTTTCGTTACATACAGTTATTTTTAAAACTAGAAAAACCATGAAAATATAAATTATTGTCCGATTCTATTTTACTCAAAACTCATTCAAATACTTTATAATTCTTTTTTTAATAGCTTCAAAGATGTGTATGATTTTGGTAATTAAGAAATGGCATCAATAAAAAAAATCTGTTGTAAGATTTGTTCCTGTAATTCTTATACTAGTGCTGTATTTAAAAGAATTGATAATCGAATTTTTATGAAAGGATTTTCTCTTTTCATTCAATTTCATAGACTTCACTCTAAATCCTTTAAAGTTAATCATTAAAAGATGCTCACAAGTGATCATAAATTTGTAAACTGTAAAGAAAATACCAATTTATTTTTCTTATATACATAAAAAAAACCTTGCGTTTATGAATCAAAATGCCTCTCAACAGATTATTTTTGAAACTTCACATCAAATTTTGATTAAATGAATAATTTATACGATTCTAGAAGAAAAAAACACTATTTGATATTGGAATCAAAAAGTGTGTCAATCAAGAATAAAATACAAATTTTGAAATAATATATCAAGATTATGTAAATAAATGATTTGAGAAAACGATAACTATTTTTATTATAGGTGGTTATTAATCGTTTAAATACAAAGCATAATTTATTAAAATAATTATTTTATATTTTTAATAAGTTCAAGTTGCTTTAAAATTTTGAATTTAAGCCTTAATATTAAACTATGTTTCAGAAGTATGGAATATTTAAGAAAGTTACTAATAAAAGGCTCAAGGCTTTCCTGAAATATTTCTATCATATTGTGTCAAAAAAATTATAAAAAAGATATTATTTTTAGATTCATTCGATTTCTTTACAAAGGAATTAAGAGGGAAAGAATAAATATAATATTTTTATAAAAAACAAACTTTTAGAATAATGTTGCTTTTGAGATGATTTCCTTTGATGGAATTCATTTTTCTTCTTTTGAAAGTAATCTGAGACATGAAAGTCTTTCATTTTTTCATTTTTCATTTTTTCAATTTTGATTCTTTGGTAGTCTTGAATTAATAATAAAAATATAGAAAAAAATGAAAATTCTATTAATATCAAAGGGTTTGAAATGAATTTATGTACTTAAGTATGAAAGATTAAATTATTTAATCACTCTAAATATTTCATTGATTATATAGATTTTTTTTTCCTATTTCTTGATCTCATTTGAAAAATTACTAAATCTCTTAATAATGCAATTTAATTATAAATATAAAAGTTATGTTTGATTAATAAGTAACATAATTCTAAAAATGAAATCAAGAAATTAAAATATAATGGCTCATTAGATATCGCAGAAAAGACCATAATATTGGGTAAGCAAATATTTAATTGCGAATTTTTCTATTTTGAAAGATTAAAAAAAATCATTTCTGATTCTTGTAAAGTTACATAAGGAATAAGAACATGAAATGGCAGTATCATAAAAATTCGGAGATAGTTGAAGTGGATAGTTACGTTTTAAAGCACTGTGAGGATATGATACTTAATTAGGGTGAATAGAAAAATGAACAGAATATATTTCAAAACTGCCGCAATATAATGTTCTTGTTTTTTTTCTTTCGAGAATCGTAAGCTTTGGTTACGCACAATTGAGTCAATTGAAATGAACACAACCGCGATGCTCACAAGACAGATAGTTGCCAAAAGCAGCTGAGGACGTGGTGGCCTAGTGGTAGCGCCTGGGGGTTGCATGTAAGAGGCCCGATTCCACCAAAGAACCGCCTTGTAAACGAGTCTCATGCACGTTGAATCCGTCTGGGCCAAACGTCCTCCCACTATTGTGGTGTGGATGTTTGGAGATGGGGGTGACAGCTCAGGTGAAGTCCTCGTCATCTGACCGTGGTTCAAAATTACTAGGTCCGTTCCAAAATAGACCTAGGGCTGCTTGGAAAAACGGGACGTTAAAATAACCAAACTAAGCCAAAATCAGCTAGAATAAAATTGGATGCATTTAAAAATATGAATTTGACAGAACTCTTATTTGATATAATATAAATTCGACAGAATTAACATTAGATAAGTGCATAATTGTTCTTTTTCATTTGATATAATTCTAATTTGAAATAATTCATACAACGATATAACTCTCTTAAAAAATAATAGATTTACTTACACTGCATGAAGATTTTGAATTTTAATTTAACCTAATAGGGAGGGAATTATACACTTATTTCCAGTTTATATGTATTTATTTCCGGTTTGCTATTTTTAACTGTAATTGCTGTTTTGAGCAAGTTCGATGTTCTATCGCATATCACTTGTGTTTTTTGTATTAAAAAAGTAATCATTATTTGTTACTGAGATTTTGTTCATACTACTAGCCTTCAAAAGGATTTTGAATTATCTCTAACCATGTATATTCTTCCAAAAATATGTCTTAATATATAAAAGAAAGTATATATTGCATTAAAGCACATGATATTGTTGCTGTTTTCACAGCATACCATAAGATTGAATGAAACAAAATACGTTTTTAAAAAACTCAAGAAATTTGTATTTTTATTAAATTTGGGGAAATTGGGGGTTTTTGCTCTCTTGTGCAAATTACAAAAGAAGCTATTTAAAAAACTGTTAGAATGATATGTAATACATAGTATGTCTCCCAGAGGATGCAATACAGGCCGTATAAACCATAGTCATGCTGAATATCAAATTATCGATATGATCTTGAGGAATATTACACCACTCATCAAGCAAAGCTCTTCGAAGTTTCTGTAGACATGTGGGAGGTGGTTTACGGGCTGCAACTAGTCGAACAAGCATGTTGCATACATGCTCTGCATAATTCAAAACCGGAGAGAATGGTGGTCAGTTAATACTGGTGATATCCTCCCATCTAATGCATTCGTTAAGGATGTTTGCATGCTGAAAGCGTTATCATCAATAAACACAAATTCTTGCCTTTGGAGCCCCAAAACAAATCTACATATTGTTCCAGAATGACTCCCGATAGATTTGGCCTGTCTTCAATCCAATATGAACACGCAGATCAGTTCTGGAATCTCAAATAATTACTCCCCAAATAAGCAATCATGTACCACTATAATGTTGTCGTTCAATGATGTTCCCTTGGTGGTAATGAATACCTGGCACTCTCCATATGAAAGTCCAAAAGAGAATCAAACAGCAAGCTAAACCTGGGCTCGTCGAAAAACATCAAACAAGCCCACTATTGTGGTATCCACAACGCATGCTGTCTACTCCAGACTAAACGCAGGCGACTGTGAATTGCAGTAAGTGGAACACACCTGACAGGCCTACTAGCATATAGAGCAATCTACTGTGAGCGTCTGTACACGGTCTGCCTTGAAACTGTTTCTGTTTCTTTTGGCAGTTACTGCCAAATACCGATCCTCATTCGGCGTTATAACTCGTGGCCAATCTATGCTGTGACGTCTACTCGCATTATCATCATCTTAGAATCGTTGCCAAAACCTGGGGATGACATTTGGGCGATTCCAAGCTCCACGGATACTTCGAACTAGGTACTTCATATTGCAGACTGCCGATAATTCTAAAAAATAAACAGACATCTAACTGAGTTCCTTTATATCATAAATGTGCGATTATTGCATGAAAGGCTAATAAATCCCTTGCGAACAAGTTTTTTATGTATGATTTTTGAAGGTATATGTAGTCATTTTATGGGTAATATATGTATTTTATAGTTTGGTTTCCACGTGACTCTGAATTATCCTTAATTTATGGACATGAGTATATTTTATGTCATTTTCATATAACATTTTATATCATTTCCACTGTCTTATAAAATGCAAATCTAAACATAAAAATTTTAGTTTCAAATGACTTAATAATTATTTATAACTAATTTTCCAAGTCATTTTCTTAGAATAAAAATAATATTTATTCTATTAAGAATGTATTTTTTTAATTGCTTAATTAAAGTATTTAATCACTAGTGCATAAAACAGATAACTGAAAAAAAATTATAATAATTTTTCATTCTCAAAATTAATAAATATCGAAGAAATTTTTTAAATAAATAAGCTTCTCCTTACAAAAAACGTAATTACAATTTGATTATTTTAAAGTCAAACTTTTATTTCACAAACAATTATGTTTATTTTTCTAGAAGTTGGATAAATGTTTCAAAAACATTTTTCAAGTGATTGAAATAATATCATAAGTCTTGAATCGTTATTTTTTAATTATACACCATATAATTAAACAAAAAAATATTATTACTGAGAAAAATTATTGTTTTTCTGCTGAATATTTAAATCTGTTATTTAATTAAAATATAAGTTGTTATAAGTTTTAAATAAAATTCTTCACACTTAATTGTTTTGCTTATTCAAGTCTTATTCAAGATTTAATGGCTTACTGCAAGCCTATGTAATAAAGCTATTAATATTTTGTAAAGTTATAATTTTTATTTCCAATTAATCTTTCATAAATATAACTAAATTTATTGACAACAAAACCAACTGTGATTAAAATTTAAAATATTGTAAATAAATGATACAAACATATTAAAATCAATTTTTATCTTGAAAAATGAGTTTTAATTTAATACATTTGTCAAAACAAGCATTATTATTTTGAGGTGATAAAATGAATGCTATAATTAATGAATTCGTTTTTACACATTCAGCTTTTGATTTTAAAATTCTTTTCCATAAAACAATTTAAAAAGAAAAATTATGTAATTAAAAATGAGTAATTACTCTATTTTTTATTAAAGAACTTAATTAAATGTAAACGATCATTGATATTTACTTAAAACTCTTTCTTATGCAGTAAACCTCATGCTTTCTACCTCTTTATTTTCGTTTTACTTTATTTACTAAAGGGTCTTCTTTTTTTAATTGAACCTATTGCATTTGTTTATTATGGGAGATTTTCAAAAAACTCCTAATTTGTGGCGATTCAAAATGTGGTACAATATCTATAAATAAATTATATTTCTTCTAAATAATTTATTAAATATGTTTCGTTGTTATTTGAAGAATTTTAAAATCTTGCCCTTAAAATGTAAGTGGAAAATTGTAGAAAAAAATTACTTAAGGATTTCTATTATTGAAATAAAATATATATGTAAAAGAATAATGAATGTAACAATGAAATTGATTTTACTTTTTTTTTTTTCTTTCTTTATTCAGTACCCTGAAATTGAAAAATGCTGTACTTCCACAACAAAATAGTTTCATGAGTATTTAAAATAGAAATAATGATTATTATTCAAAGTAAATAATTTCTAATTAAACAATACCAAATAAAGAAAAATATTAAAAATATAACAACAAATAAGAGAGTCGCACTCTATAAACATTATTTATGTTTGATGCTTTAGCATAAAAAACAAATGGAATAAACATCGCAAATTTTAAAATTTAATTAAATTACTTATAAAAAAAGAACAATTTTATAAATTTTGACATAATGAATCAATTAAAATAACCACTTAGTTTCAAACCTAAGGTAACTAATCCATAATATTTTGTCTTTATTTTAGTGTGACGTATTACATATTACGACAACATATAAATACAAGAGATATTCAAATGAAAAAGTATGAAATGACACTATGGGTATAAATGAAGACTTTATTCAAAGTCTACATTATAAGCCTGAGCACAGTGATCCCCTTGATTAATGAGCCAAAGGATTCCTTGTTCCTAAAAATGTTGCGGTCGTGACAAGACCCAGTACTTCAAAGCGTCTTTAGGTTTGCTGTCCGAGTTGAAGCGCTTCTCTTTCAAATGTTTTTTTAAGGGACCAAACAAATGAAAATCGAAGGGAAACATATCCGGATTGTTAGATGAATTGTCAAATTTGACCGGGAAGATGCGTGAACTAGCATTAGCATGGAACGGATCCACACTCACCGTAAAATGAACTGAGTTTTTCTTTCTTCCTTGATGGACCTGCGTAGTCTTCAGAGAGTCTCACAGTACACAATTGATTTAATTGTTTTTCTATATTCTAGGAATTCAACAAGTGGGCGGTGGTCTTTACAAGACTTTCTGCTCTCTCGTACACATGTGGGCGTCTGCTCATTTTCCGATCTACGTGGAGACTCCAATGGCATCCTTAGATATCTAGCTACGTTCTCCTATAGCGTTATAGGCAAATATGTTAATGGTTACGCTGTTCCGCCTTCTCATTTGGACACCTCTTATATTATCAATATTTAGATAAACATTAAAAAATTATCATTTGACATTAGGATAATAATGCTAATTCCATAGAGGGATTTTTTTTGGCTTGCTTATCAAAAACAAAAGAACTGAGAGGATATTTTTTACTATTATGCAACATAATATTGTTTAATTAACACTTAAGGAAAATGCTCAGATTTAAATATTAAAAAAATCAAAGATTTATTAAAAGCTGATAAACACATTAAATTTGCTAGTGAAACAATTAAGGTATTAACACTACTGCCATCATAATTGTAATGAAGATGTATTATTTGAAAACATCCAGTTTTTAAAAACTGTACATTAATTCTTTTTTTTTTGAAAAAATATGTGTTAATTTTACTAATGTGTCTCATGAGAATTTTTATTAATCTTTAATGGGAACCCTTAATCAGCTTATAAAGCTGATTAAAGGTTTAAGATGAATCCATTTTACACATTTTTATTGATTTCCTATTTTTTAACTGAATTTCTAAAAGTTAATTGATGAAAATTATTTATTTCTTGAAATAAACTTCTGTACTAAAATCAATCGCATTAATTAAATTATGTAATGTGTGAATCTAACACTAAATTTGTAATTTCCTATTAAATTTTAAATGAGGTACATTCAGAAGAAACCTTTCCGTTCTACTGTTTGAGTAAAATAGAATTTGATGACTCGGAAAGTTGAACAGCTGACTTTAATGGGTGTTCAAATGAAAATAATTGGAACGTCTCTGTAGATATATATGAAGACTTTATTCGAAGTATACACCATAATCTGAGCACAACGATCCCATTGATTAATGAGCCGAAGATTCTTGTTCACAGAAATCCTGTGGCCGTGTTGAGACTCTGTGCTTCAAATATCCGTCCGAATTGAAGCGCTTCCCTTTCATATGTTTTTTCAGGGGATCGAACACATAAAAACCTCAGGATAACATGTCCGGGCGGTACTATGTATGGTCAAGTTACTTCCTCTTGAACTTGGCCAGTTCCGTGTGTGTAACCCTACAGACATGAGGTCGCGCGTTATCATAGTTCAGGACTGTAATCTCCTTGTGTAGACCAGTTTTGTTGTTGTTGTTGTGCTTGATGGACCTGAGTAATCTTCGGAAAGGAATCGGAATTAATGGTTCTTCTATGCTCGATGAATTTAACAATTAGACTATTGGACGGTGAACTCAAAGACGCTGTGAGTACTAGCTCTCGTCACCGCAACAGAAATTCTGGGAACAGGAATCCTCTAGTTCGCTAATCAACGGGATCGTTATGCTCAGGACTATGGCGTATACTTTGAATTAAGTCTTCATTTATACCTACAGTATCGTTTTTTACATTTTCATTTGTAGTTTCAACAGAGCAAATGATTAAATGTGTCCTTTTAAAATCAAAGGGAATAAAAAGTCGCATTTCTTTTTAAAAATAGACAATACAGGATTGCTTCCTGAGTTAATTCTTTTTTTAATTAGCTCAATTTGTTTCTTATTTGTATGGACGGGTAATTCTATAATATTTTGATTCATTTATTTATGTACAAGAAATTTGATATTCAGCACTTCAGTATTCTGAATGCAATTTATTAATATTTTTATATAATCAATCAATTGAGTTTTGATTTTTTAATGAATTAGATAAATATGCGTCCTGATATTATTTCTTTAATACTCTAATATAATAATTTAAATATCAAATTATTAAAATCTTAGATGGTCAAAATTTCTTTTTGGATTATTATTTTATGAAATGGAATTAATAAACTAGATTTTTTAATCATGAATTTTACCTCAAAAATCTATTTCTTTCCCTATATCTTTATTTATTTAATTAGCTTATAAATTTATTTTTATTTTTACTGCTTTCTCTGAATTAGACACTTCTAGAATACTTAAATGAATAAATTTACTAGTTGCCAAATATACCCGTTTTTTTTTAAGTTACAAGATTAAAAGTTCATAAATTGGATTGGATATTAAATTTCACCATTATCTTCATTTTTATTCCTTTTTTAGTTCATTTCCATTTTTTGAAGAAAAAAACAAACCATTGGTCCGAAATCAGAATCAAATTCACGAAATTGGCTAGTGAAGAAGTCATCAATATCTGTTTCGTAAAGCAATCACTCCTAGAAACGCTCACAGAAGTGATTCTGTTAGGATCCCCTTGCTTCAGCAGTCACTTCACATTTCCCGAGATTCAGCCATAAGCAATCCTTGGCGATTGATATTGGCGAAATGGCGAATGGCACATAATGTCATGCAAATGGAATTTGGCGTGCAAACTGCAGTCGTAAGCTAACAGGGCAAACCTCGTACGAATCAGCTAGTCAGCTGAAATCTTCTGATCAACTAGTCGATTCATTTCAGTTTTGCTGGGAAGAGGGTCGGTATAGAATCGATCAGGAACTGACAGCCGCAGATTTTGTCTGACATGACAAGTATTTTATATTTGCCGCCTCTTCCTTTCTTCTTTATCTCACCTGTATATTTATGGAGACACAAAAGAATCTATCATCTACGAGAAGTAGTAAGTAATTGTAAGGAATGAAATTGAAGAGAGCAACGTTTTTATTTGGAAAAAAAAATTGGGGCTGTTTTGGGAAAAGTTATTTATTTTCAACTGTTTCTTACTTGCGTGAGAAAAAGAGGAGAATAATAGGAAGTTTTTGAGCTGGATAAATGATAGATGGATTGATTCCATAGAGATATATTCCAAGATGAAAATTGCAAGGAAATTAAGGACAATTACTTTATGTTCTGGAAAATTGAAATCATGTGTTAAATTATTGATGAAGATTAAATATACTTAAAAATCTGTAATATTTAGTAATTTGGTCTGGATTTGTAGCCATTTACATAAATAATTTCCAGAATCTGGAGCTATGGATTTAAATAAATACATTTGTAAAGGTAATACAACTTAACGAGTATACTTATGTGCCTGCGAGTGCGCTGTGTTAACTTTCGTATTGAGCGTGTATTAAAAACACAGAAATGTGCCAAGTGCTGGCATAAAAAATGAAGATAGATAAATAGCATTAGATTCTGAAATCAGTAGTTAATAGTATACAGTAACAAACATTACTAATAAAAAGTAATCCATTCTGAGAGCGGATATTCAGGAAATATTTTTTATATATCAAAAGCCGAAATAAAAATAAATCGCATCTGCTAATTATATGTCTGTGAAGAAGCTCATTTTTTTAGTAAATTTATTCATACATTATATAATCGGGAATAAAATCAGTGACTGTTCGATATTTTTAATGAAAGCAATAAGCAAAATGACATGTTAGTAACCTTAATTCAGAAAAAATGAAATAATTCTAAAGTGAATGAAATAGTTAAAAACGAATGAATCTAATTTCAGAACTTTATATGAACATTTCGTTTCTTAGGAGGATCTGTAAAACTATAAAGCATAAAGCGATTTTATAACCAAAAGACAAAATACAAATGAAACAAAAATTCTAAATTTCAAGAATTTGAATTATTTCTACTATTATTCTGTTTATGACATATAAACGTCTTTAAAGTGTGTGTTTTTTCATTATTTAGATCACTAGTATTTACTAAAAATCAAGAAAAGATGTGTTAAAAGATTATTCAAAATCAGATTACTGAACTTGCTTTCATAATTTTTTTGTTTTGTTTTGAAACATACACACTGATATAAAAGGATCTATTGGAGCAATGAAGAAATCTTACCTGCATGAATTGGCGAAATTGAAATAAACAATAAATTAATACAGAAAACAATTTCTTTTTCAAATGCAATTTAATTAGAAAAATCAATAAATTGCTACTTTTTTCTTCATTATTCATCACTTGAAATTTCGTTCAGAGCTGTTAGAACTAGCTCACAATCATAATAATGCACACTGCAATTAAGTTTCAAACGAACATGTTATCACAAGGTCAGATTTTGCGAAAAATATCTTAATAAAATATATTGTTCTTATTTATTTAAAAAAATTTAAGTAAAGCTGTGACCAAAAGTATAAATATTTTTAAAAAATTATCTGTCTCTTCGAGTTTTCATTTTTTAATTTCAGAACATTTTGCTCCAGCTAACTTGATTCATTTTGATGAAAAATATATTTGTCTAGTTTTCTGTTTCATTTTCAATTAAATAACTTCCTCCAATCGATTTCAATGTCTTCCATTATTTATATACTGCTTTATTAAAATAATTTAAAGCTGCTTAGTTTTCATATTTAATCATAAAATAATTCATTAATAATATGCTTTCAAATATGTGTTTGTGTGTTTTATTTTTTATTTCTTCATTTTTTCAATTTCAGATGTCAATTATTTTCATTAATTTAGGAGACCAAGAATGCAGATTATATCTAGAAAAAAGAATTTTATTCACTAAAAAATTCCAAATAAAAAACAAATTTAATATTAATTCAAGTTTGGAATTAAATATATAAATATAAATTGATGGCAAATATTAAGTGAAAAATGATGAATAACGTCACAATAATCTCAAAAGATACTTATTGAAACTCTATAAAAAGTTTCAGATATATTTTTTTTAGTTTTATAAAAAGGGTTGAAAGTTTGAGCTATGTTCATTTTATTTATCTGTCTGTTTGATTTTTGGTTTATTGAGTAGGAAATGTGAAATGAGAAAGTATTGTAGCACACCTCAAACTATTCTGCTAAAAAGTTAGATGAATATCTGGGTTTTAGGCTCTCCTGAACCCGAAAAACACATTTCTGTAATTATGTCTGTTTGACGATATTTTGAAAATGCTTTGAGCTAGATGGATGAAAATTGGTATATTGTTTTTACATTAAATTTATGGATTTCTATAAAATTCTTTTCTAAATTTATGGAGAATTGGATACGAAAAATTTGGGACATATATTTTAAAATAAAGTGACAATACCTTTCAAATTTGTGATTAACTCCATCCTATGCCGATCTGTGTTTTTTCACTGCAAGCAAATATGTGATTAAAAAATCTGACAGCTTACATAAATGGAACACAGCAATATTTTTTTTCTACTTAAGTGCAAATTATTATCAAATTTTGAGCAAAAATTATAATTTATAAACCTTGTTATTCGTTTTGTAAACGAAGCTGAAGCATTATTATTTTTTAAACTATTTAAATATCCTAAATTGACTTAAATATTATTTTCTATTGTCTGTAAATATCTTCTATTGTATGCATAAATAAAAAATATTTAATAAAACTATATTATTACTAAAGAAAACTAAAAAAACTATAGAATTGACAAAATCAGACAGAAACGCTAATATTGTAATAATTTTAAGGAGGGAAAGATTTTTTTTCTTCTTCAGTTTGAGTAACTTACATAGTTCTAGAACGGAAAATTAAACAAGAATTGTCTGTTGTATGTGTCTGCAAGTATAAGCTGTGATGACTAGTGAATACAATTTTAACTTCAAAATAAGATGGAATTTGGATGCTCCAACATCCGAATAATCATAATTAAAAATCATTATTTACATTAATATGATAGACTAGATCAAATTTGCTAACAGTGTTACGACATCTTAGTTGGAAAAGTAGAAAACAGAAAGTTTCGTCTCTCTAGTTTGAGCACAATTTAAAATTTGTCTCCAAAATTTTTTTGAAAACGATTATTAAGAGATTCACTTGCTTAGTTGTTATTTAGTTTTCCAGGCAGGGATTTTTTATACTAACATGCCATGTTAAAGCAACACTGGGTTGGCTTCTTTACGTCGAACCTTATAATTTTGAATCGTTTTCAGATAATAAGGACGACACCTGAGACGGCAATCCTTCACTAAACTTCCACATAACATCAGTGGGAAGATATTGGTCATAATGGATTTAACGTTCACCGAAATCGCCTCCATGATGGTCAAAATCAGATTTTAGGTAGAATCAGATCTCGAGTCTGAAACTCTCTGGTTCCGAAGACAAGGCCGTTAGATTATTAAAAGAATCTTATTTATATTATTAATTCAAACAATTACTATAACTCACAGAGATATCTTGTCAGTTTTTTAAAATTTGATTAACTCATCGTCCGAGCAAAAACAGCATCTGAATAGGAGTTTTAAGGAATTATGTTTTATGATTTTTGCACCATCAAAAAACTGAATATTTAATACATTTTAATTATGACAAAGAGTTGTTTTCTGAAAATTAAGATTAGTTAAGTAGTAATAAAGTAAATGCTTTTCGTTTAAAGTGAGATTACTTTTTTGAATAATCAAAAATACCTTATGGGTGGAATATTATTTAATTGAAAGTCAACAAACTGACCAATATCAGCCTGTCATCAAATGGCTAATATCACCCAGTCTGAAACTGGATAATATCGCCCTTCTGCAATCAGTTAACATCGCCAAATATCTATTACTCTCTTTCCGCCATCTCAACGATTGCTCCAGTATCAGCGATTGCTTTTCTCACAAGGCAAATAAATTAATAATGTAGACTAACGTATTTTAATTCAGAAAACTGTTATAGTACATTTGGTAATAATGAATAAAAAAATTTCATGCATCGAACACCCATTCATGCTGCAAGATCCACTCCATAATAAACCATATCCATAAGTACCAAGCTGAGACCAAATTGCCAATCATAATCACTCGAAAATATAGCTTCAAAAGTGTAACTTATTTTTGTTTCCCCCATGTAATAATTACCTCACCAGAAAACGGAATTCAGTCGTGTAAGATTCGACACGAATGGGATTCTCTCTCGAGATACCTGGATGGTATGTCGTCTCTATCTTTCTTTATTTTTTATCTCTTTCTTCCTTTTTTTCCTTCCATTTTATGCCCTTCTAACCGGTTAGATAATGTTATAGGCACCGAGGGCGCAAGATGGTGTTATGTTATGTACCAGATACTCACATTCCATTGCTTGTTCAAGAACTGACCACATTCAACCGTATTTATTCCTTTATCAACTGCCATGCTGTATAAGAATACCATTTTGAAAAGCTCATCTCTAAATAGAATTCAAATACTTGGTATATTTATGTCTAGAAAGAAAATCTGTTCAGAAAATTAAAAAACCTTATAATTCTTCCTCATTTTCCTTTGAACATACAGACTGAAAAACATCTATGTTTTCATTGATATAATCCTCTGTGGATATAGAGAATTTCTAGAACATACCAGCATTTGTTTCAAGAATACAAAGGCTTTAAGTATAGGAGAATAGTATTGCTACTTCCCTAAAATTAATATAACTAGTATATCAAGATCCTTGACATATATTTTTTAAGCAACTCAACAATTATAAAAAAGTATTTAACTTTAAAAGCAAGTTAAATTTAAAAATATGTCTTATGAATCAAAGCAAACGCCGTCGATAAATGTGAATCAAATTCACTCACTAATTTGTATCTGCAAGTGCAGATGAAACTTGTCTATTTTTAAGTTACATGACTGTAAAAGGTGAACAAATATTAAATTTTTTATAATGTAATATAATTATAAAAACAAATATAAAATCTAAAAATGTTTGTTTTCTATTTTAAATATTGTGCCGTACGTGCTAAGAATCATTGCAGCAAACATAACACTACCAAAAATTATTTTATCAAAGTCATAAATTTTTAAGCAGTGAATTATAATTGAGCCATGAATACTTTCTTTAAGCAATAGCAGTAATCTTTAATATGCATATAAATTTAATGTGACTTTTATTTTCATTTAAATGAAAAACAACAATGCTTTTAACTAACATTATAACTACATTTCGAATATTTTTAAGTAGATGCTTTCATTAAGTAAAAGCTGTAGTCATTAAAGTGCATATAAAGTTAATGTTGTGACTTTTTCTCATTCAAAACAATCACAATGCTTTTAACTAACATTTTAAATATATTTCTAATAATATTATCGAACCTATGAAAATAAGCTTAACATAACTCTAAAAGAAAGTTATTCCTTGTTTTGTTAACGAAAAATAACAACTTGGTAATACCTAAACTTGACAATAAAACTCGTCGATAAAAGCCCAAAATGTAAAAAAGAGGGGCTAATTTTAGTGTTTTCATAAAATCTTGCAGGCATAAACAAAATATTTTACTCTAATAAAGTGATTAATGTTCATTACATGATAAAACATAAATAATGATTAATATCTTTAATCCTCAAACAAAGGAGTTTTTCATATTTAGGCTGCTTGCAGCAAAGAAAATCTGCAACTATCATACATTTCGTTTATATTCAAAATAAGATTTAGCTAATCTATATAATTTGATATTGTTTGGAACTATAATCGATAGTCTCTTTGTGCTGAATTTTGTTGTTTGGACATTTCTTGCTTTCTTTGGACAGAAATATAGCATCAAAAATTAAAAACACAAAGCGAAAATGAAAAGTAAACTGAAGTACAGAAAGAAAATGCTTAAGATATTAAAAAAGGAAAGAGAATGTATAAAAAGAAATTTAAAATGATTGAGCAAAAGGCTGGAATTCAAAAAACTGCTGTGTAAATAAACAGTAAATGGATATTTAAATCAGAAATAAAATGTCAAGCAGAATGTCAAACAAGGTTATCAAATCTTTCTTTGCTTGTCAGGGGATAAAATTAATATATACCCAAAAGAAATTGTATTGTGTTTTGCAGAGAGAGAAGTAACTATAATATTAAACAATTAAGTGAAAATGTATTTTTTTCATTCCAGTTGTCCTAATAAACGCGAAATATAACGAAAATAATTCAAAAAATAGTACATTAAAAGTGAATTCGATAAAAAGCAATAAAAACAGGAATTCGAAAAAAAGGGAGTACGAAAAAAATATTTTTTTTCCATGGTAGGCTAAAAGCTGAATGCTCACAAACATTATTATGACTTGAACCTGGACGATCTAATAAAAAAGTAGAATTTCAGACTATTCTTTTATTTATAGCCATATATATACATACGAACAATTTGTTTTAATCTAGGTTAAACATTTGCTATTTACACGACAGTCGAAGGTTGAAAGTTTATTGTGAAAAGAGTTATCGATCAATTTGGATAAAAACCTCACAAGGCGCTAACAGGATGTTAGTCCGATCAGCTACTCCAGGGTGGAGTGTAAAAAGTATCACAGTCCAAACAGTCTTTTGTCCTCTTCAAAGCAAGACCCGCTCTTTATCTCTATACAAATTCCGCTTCCTCCGTCCAAGGCAATTCTCCATCGGCCAACCGCCCAAAGAAAATTTCACTCAATTGTGGCCGCAGCCTGGCAGGGGAACTGTCCATCAATGACGCGTTCTATCAACTCACAGTTCTGGAGCACGTGTCAATGATAAACATTCACAAAGGGACCACCAACATCCAGATTTTTGATACTAACTTCCTATGAAGATGCGAAAGGCTCCTCCCATACAATGAATCCCACATGTGTTCTTTCTGCTGAATAACTAATGACCAAAGGTAAGGACCACTATGTTATAAGACCATCAAGGAAATCTGGCATCCTAAGTAATCTGGAAACTTAAAAAAAATTGAGGGTATTAACAGGTCGTGAATAGATGCCTGGAAATACCACTTCTTGAGAATGGGACAGGTTTAAAATGACAATATTAAATTATGTGAGTCGATTCGGATTCGTCAGTATTGTCAGGTGAGGGCTAAGAACTTTCACAAGAGTGCAATAAAAATAAAAATAGAAGAATTCTATTTGAAATGAAAAAAGAATAATATGGATATATATCTGAAGGAAAAGTATTCTTATAAAAACCTGCTTAGTTAAATCCAAAGTACCGTACAATTAAATCTATGATTTATCCTACACTATTCACGACGAAACTTATGCCCATATTTTTTGTCGATAATAGGATAATAACAATTGGAACTATATTTGATTGATGAGTTATAATTTATTTATATCACTTTGGGGCAGTTAACTGTACATTTTTCATGAACAATTCCAGGAATGAAAATAATCCTGGATTGCTTGCTGTATGGCTTTTTTAATGAAGAACAGAGGAAGAGTTCGTTCAACAACAAACAGGGACTATCATACAGCTTAGCTAATTTTTAAAATAGCCTTTTTAAATGCCATTATTTATTTATTTGCTTTTTAATAACGTTTAATATATAATAATTTTATTATTATAATTGGATAACTAGTTAACAATTTTTAACAATATTTGAAACAACAATAATATTTATATAAAAAAAGTCATTAATTTTTAGCAAGGAAAAATTAAGTGCAAATAGAATATCCAATGTTTTTGAATGAAAATAGGATCCCTGATTATCTTTCACCGAGGAAAATGTGGCATAAAAAGAAAGTCATAAGTTTTCTTAAATATTTTCACATAAAAAAGTCATAATTATTATGAACTATGTTTTGTATTCCGACCTAAGATCATCAGGTTACATAATACTTCGTCTAAATAATTTGATACCAACCTCATTACTTCTATTTACCTCTTCAACGTAATTCTCCCTTAAATATTTAATTACTTTATACCCAATGCAAAAAGAAACTGATAGAAAAAATAAAAACGATCTGATTGCTTCTGTAACTCACTTACAAAAACTTAAGGGTATTTTTATGATTATTGCTTCAACAGCAATTTGTGACCACATATTAGCAAACTAATTATCGGTTCAACGGTTTGGTATAAAAAACATAACTGTTGAAAATGAGCATTTTTACCTAATTAGAAGGTAAAAGAATTAACGTAATCAGGAAGGTGTTTAATGTGAATATTTTTAAGGCATACCTTAGCCTGAAATTTTTTACATTAAAACAAATTATTTAATTTTTATTTTATTAGTGTTCACATAATGTTCAAAGCGTTGTTTCCTTGTTTAAGAGGTAAACATTATGCCCGAAAATCCAATATTATAGCTTTCGTCTGACGTTAATTGTAATGCTTACTTATATATATTTTCAGATGAAAAATGAATTGCGAATTCTTATGTTAGTCTTACTGCTTACTTAAATATATTTTGGATGAAAATTGAATTGCGAATTTTTGTTTTAGTTTTAATGTTTACTTATAAATTTTAAGATGAGCAATTAAATGCGAATTCTTACTTTAATTTTTATAGCTTATTTATACATTTTTTGGTATTAAAAAATGGAAAGTGAATTCTTACGTAAAATTTAAAGCTTACTTAAATACTTTTAGGTTAAAAAATGAATTAAGAAATTTATTACAGCTAATCAAAATACATAAAAGAATAATTTTTACCTAAAATAAAGTAGCATGCTTCCGTGTGTATAAATTATAAAAGATATAATTTTGAAATAATTATGTTTCAATATGCAATATTATGTATATTATAAAAATTTAGTGATGATAGAATTGTTAAGTGATTACGTAATTAAATCATTAAAGTGATTAATCCATTTTTTCGATATTTTAATTACAATTTTAAATGGCTAAAATCAACAGAGATAATTTGAAACGACGTTTTCTTTCCTGAAGAAGAGTCTGTTGTATAGGTAGAGCACAAACTTCCTACATGCATTACTGATTTATGCGCAAAGAGCAGAATTTGTAGAAGCTCTTAACAAAATCAAGCAGAACAGGGTGACAGTTTTGAGAGTGTATCTAAAGTGATTACTCAGCATTCGAAAGAAAGAATTTTACTGGACAGATTTACTTTATCCTTTTTATATTTCTGTAATTTTTCTGACAGTACATTGAGTCTTTAGAAGAATCCGAATCCCCAATCCAAATAATGATATCACCTTTAGTCCTGTATTTCCGAGAACTTTCTCTCTTGTCACCGTAATCGCCAAATCATTTTCTACAAATACTAAAATCGTTTATCAAAGACCTAGCATTTACTCAGCATTCATTAAGAATTTCTATAATACTTTTTTCCTTTACGGAACTAAATGTACAGAGAAATAATATTAGAGATAATAAATATTGGAGATTAGATGAAATTTTCATGTGTGAATTTTTCCTGTAAAGAACTTCAGACATTTGATAACAATACTGCCATGAAAAAAAGGTTATTTTCTACATGTTATCCATTATTTTTACAGATTATTCTCTTACCATGTTATTCACTAATCTTACATGTTATTCTTAAAATATGTTATTCATTGCTCTTACATGTTATTCATTACTTTTACAAGTTATTCATAGCACTTAAATGCTGTACTTATTAAATATTATCCATTACTCTTACTTGTTGTTCTTATTACATGTTATTGATTATTCTTACATGTTATTCATTACTTTTACATGTTGCCCTCATTACATGTTATTCATTACTCGTACATGTTATTCTTATTACATGTTATTTAACACTATTATAAAATAATTATTGTACCTGGGTTTCACTGTCAAGAATCTACATATCTAAAAATAAAGTCATATACTGGAACTATGACAGACATATATTATGAAAATACGCATCATAAAAATAATATTGTTGGTGTTAAAGAATAATTTTTACTGACAAAATACTTTTACACAGATATTTTATAATCATAAATATTCGAAGAACTTGTAGCTTAACATATATACAAACTAAGTTTATTTTAAAATCAAATGAAGTCATATTATTTATTCTACGAGTAGAAATAGAAATCATTGGCACATTTTTTCCTCAAAAGTTTTTAAAAAAAGTTTTCTTTATACATGTTACACATAAAAAGCAAGTTTTCTTTTCAGCAGGAAAAGTTGCGGTTGAAAGAAAAAAAAATTCCACTCTGTTATTTTCTCTTAGCGGAATACGAATATAGAATATGAACGAGGATACAAAATATTTGGTTAACTTTTATTTCCGCAATGTTTACCCATTTTCGAGGGAATTTTTTCCCTTCCGCAAGGAAAAAAAATTGAAGGCGACGGAAGCAAATCTGGAAGGAAAAAAAAATGAGTTACTGGTGGATATTCTTGTTTTTTATGGTAGAGATTACATGAAAGAGACGATTTAATCTTTTTGAGGAAAAGTGCTTCGTTCAACGTAAAAAATTGCTTCTTCAAAATATAAAATAAAAATTTTCTTTGAAGCATTTCAAGCACTATCGATTGAAATTTGAATAATGTTCCATTTTCTACTCCTTAAATAATACTAAAACATTTCTTTTTTCATATTATGCTCTTTGTTCAAATTAACCGGCAGATATTACATATTTCTATTTCAAAAAATAGTTTATTGACTGAAGATATCTTATATAATAATATAAGGAAAGATAAACCAATTTAAATTTTGTAAATGTTCTATGAATATGCATTAATTCTTATTTATGAATATTTTTTGTTGTTGCAGTGATATTTGAGTTCATAGCAGTCTAACTGAAGTGTTGGACAATTGGAAAAGATCCACACAGAAATTTATTTCAGATGCAAATTTTTATAGTGTCCTTGTATTTTTCCGATTCCACACCATGATATCATGTAAACAGAGTGATTCGGACCCGACCTTTTCTTTTGCAAGTTTTGTGATTTTTGGTTGACAGCAACTGCAATGCAGATTGGGCTACTATTTAAACTCACTTCGTGTGAGTAATATTTTAAACGGAATATGAGAAGTGGTTTAAGATCTTCGGTCGAAACAGAAGAAAAGTTAGTTTGAGGAAACGGTTTGTTACTTCACCATTTTAGGGTAGTTTTTTTTCAGTTCGTTTAAATGTTAAACCGACAGGCTAAAGGGTTCGAATCTGTTGACCAAGGTTTGGCCCACAAAATGGTTTTCTTTTTTCACTCGCTAAAAATTATTGGATCTGGATTGGAATGTGTTGTCATATCTGAAATATAACCCAGATCTTTCACCTTAAGACTACCATTAATTTATTTCCAAACAGAACTTCTTAAACTAAAATTTTTAATAACGCTAATGATGTTTAATCACACTTCAGTCAGTTTTTTTTTTATACGAAAGATCAGAAATTCTACGAACGTGGATTTATGATACTGCCTGAACGATGGTAAAAGATCATCGTCAAAACTGGATGGTGCCTAATTGACTGAAATTATATTTTTCAGCAAATTCTTTTAAATTTTCTTAATTATTTAAAATCCGCAATTACTTTATTGCCAATTAAACAAACCACTACTCAAACTTTCAATCGTATATTGATTTCATTCATTGCTTTATAGTTAGATGAATTTTTCGTAGCATATATGATTTTCTATTTATTTTAATCTAGATTATAGCTGTAAAATGTTGTGGGAAAAAGAATAAGGAAAACGCATATGAATTTTCTTGCTCACTTTCCAAATATACAAAGTATCCACAGAGGCTAAATAAGAGCTGCAGAGGCTCTGCAGCTAAATAAACGAACAAAGTGAAAAGTACTATAATTTCATATGAAAATTGTGGAAAACATAAGAGGAGTTAATGAAAGGAAAATGTCGATGAGATATCTCGTACTCAAAAGTAACTCATATCACTGATTCTCTGATAGACCATAAGGTGCGGGTAATAAATATTTGTAGTGGTAAGTTCATAAGCCACATAAGAACTTCCAGGCCGAAGTATACACTTTTGTCTAAGGGTTATGTTACGCGGCTCTTAACCCAACGGTTCCAAGTTCAAAACCCTAAAAATGCCCATACTGAATGACCCGACCTCCGCAACAGGAACACAGATAGGATTTGTGGTTGAGTCCCTAAAGGCCATCGCCATTGTACCACCTTTCTCGAAGGTAGTAGGTCCGTCATCGATGCGAGGAGCCAGATCTCCCACCTATTTATGTAGCCTCCTGGGTGGTTGGAACCAACCACCATACAGGAAGCATCTAATCCTCTATACGAGAGCCCGCCACACCGGTGAAAACACAGGGATTAAATTTCGTTTAGCTATTTCACAGGTGGGTACAATGTATCAATATAAGAACAATATACATCCAATGTATATATCTTAATTTTGGGGCACAACATATAGGTGGATGCAATGTGTATATCTGAATTATAAGGTACCAGAGGATCAGACCACCACCTTTTCGTTTGTCTTCCAAAGAGGTGAGGTCCAAACACAATGTCTGACGCATCTCACTTTCATTTCGAGATGCCCCCCGGAAGGAATAATGCTGAAAAGTAAGCCCAAAAATTGTAAATTCCAACCTCACGTTGATAACATTCTTCTTGTCATTCTTTTCTGTATAAGAGTTTTTTACTGCTCAAATGCAAAGGAAATTGTGCTCAATCATTTTTCACGTGTAAAATGTAGTTATATACTTCTGAACTTCCTTTTTTTTTAACTCTATGTCTTTTGATAATGTTATAAGTAAGCTTTTGTGAATTCTTACATTTGTGGTAATTTACATCACTATGACTGTATAAAGTACTTGGTTTCATTCGTTAATTTTAATTGCTTTATTCATTTCTTCTGCTCATTAATTTTAGTTGCACGACCAAACAAAGAAAGTGATTTATTAACTTTATATATGCTTTGCTATTTGTATATAATATTTTAATTTATTCGCCTTACATCATTTTTTTTCAATCTTTCAGCATTGATCATTTATCACATTTGGGTAAAAATAATGTATTTCGTTTAATTTGTAAAAAATGTTTTTATTTAATTTTTGATCCCTGTAAACCCATAACTGCTGACAAAAGTCTAAATGGCTCCGTGTTGTTCATTAGCGCTGATTATCACGTGGTTTTTTACCTTGGATAGTATAATCTCTTCAGTTCCTTCAAATTGTTCTTTCAGCAGTATGTTAGCAAAATTGTAAGAATGATCACGAGCGTATAATCGAGTTATTCTTTTCCAAAACTTTTGCTGTTATTTATGAAGTCATCGATTCCATCTCTCAGAAATTGCTTTTTATTTGAATAATGCAAAAAAGAATAAAGAAACGTTAAAAATTAATTTTGAAATATTTTATTCTCCATTTTTGTTTATTGGATTTTAAAAGTTGTTAACATTCGTATAATTCTGTAACATCGATACGAAATAGATACTCATTAAAAGATTTTTTTATGTTTTCTTATAACCTCTTTTCAATATTTAACATTATAACATTTAACATTTTTAATATTTATTGTGACTACTTGTGCATGATTTCCAGAATCTATTGCGTTTCCAAAATAAAGTTCAATGCTGTTTCCAAAAAAAAAAGATGAATAAGAATGGAGTCATTTTGATTTTATGTCTCCTACAGCATCAGGAAATTTATGTCTCCAGTAGTGGCTTAATTCCATTCATTCCATCTTGCAACTAATTTGTTGTTTGAAATATTTTATATATTTTTTTTTATTTTAATTGTAAAATTATGCAATACTCTACGAAATTCTATGCAATGTTCTATACAGCTTTTTATGCATTCGCCAATTTTGGGCAGACATGAAATAATTGCGAGCAATTTTTTGAGAAATTATGATAGCATTTCTTCCAGTGCTTGAAAAATTGCAATGATTCTATTAGGAAATTTGGAACACTCATCATACAGTCAAAACACAGAATCCTCTGATTTTCTTTAATTTGGGTCAGTTTTTGTTCTCATTTGCTATTTGAAGATTTGATCCCTCGAAGATCTCAAATTACCCAATAAATCTAGTGCAGGAACGAATGCATCAATATTAATGGCAATGTTCATATCCATTTAATATTGTCATCGATTGCATTCTTCCATCTCTGTGTTTAGAGTTATGAGCATTATTTATTAATACAATGTTTTATTTATTCCAATATAAGTGAATCATTCATTATTACTTTTGTAATAAGTAAAAATAATCTTTAACTCTTGCAGAGTTTAAAAATAATGCCGATTCTCCTATAATTGGATATAGAAATTCTAATGTTCTGTTTTGGAATTAAGAAACTTATAGAATTTTTTTTCTGTTTAAAATGATTATATAAGTGACTGATTTATCGTTACGCAAATAGACCTAGGCACAAATAAATAGTGATATGCTGATTCCTTATATTCTTCTTTCTTGGACCAAACTAAATGTTGTTGAAATTTTTCATTTTTTTTTATTGCGTTGTTTAGTAGCAAACATATATTATATAATATTATATGATATTAAAAATATTCTGAATACTGTATAATTTTATGCTGTATTAATTAATATAATATAATATTGAGAAATAAAGTATTATATTGATCGATAAAATGTGCTACTTAGATTATTTACTAACAATGGGTCACTTATTTCAATCCTATTTTACTGATTATTTTTGATTTAATGAACAGAGGATTTCTATTGCAAGGAACCAAAACATCTAATGTTATTACTATTTACAATTGATGCGAATAATAAGTTATAATTTTGTATAATTCATAAACACTTTACCATTGTGTATGATCCCACCTCGCATTTGAAGATGAAGAGCTTACGGTATGGTAGTTAGTACTTGCCTCTTCTTGATTGCAGGTATACTTGTTTAAGGAAGGGTTGTACCATGGTCGGTGATAGTTCTTAGGACTTAACCACATTTCGCGCTAACGCTGCTGTTATGATGGTCAAATCATTTAAGTTTTTCCATGTGCCAACCAGTCAGTTTGTGAAGTAGTCAGTTTATGATTACCATTCTATATGAGATTTTCTGCCACAATTTTCCTTAGTTCAACTGCGACAATCATAACATGAATTGTTGTTAAGGCACTTGTAGATACTCCCGTTTTCCAGTAGTACATAACTTAAAATAATAACGGCACCATTTATTGATGCTCTTTTTGGATATTTTCCCTTTAAATTAACGTCTCATAGTTAGAACAATTTCATCTGTAAGTATTTTTCATCTGTAATGGAATGACAATTTTCACACTGATTGTCCGACAATATTAAAGTTCTTCAAAATTTAAGGATAAAAATATTCTTAAAAAGGAATTAAAGTTCAAACCATGTCTGAAACTATAAAAACAGTAGCATTTTTGAAGCAGCAAAAAAGATATCTCAATCAATATTTTGACATCATTTGCGAATGTGAATTCATTCAAAATAGTCAAATTCGTTTGTTTCTTGGAACTATATAAGAATATTTCGAATATGGCCTAATAAAAACACATGAATTTGCTTTTTGTTGACTATACAACTTTAAAAAGGTAGGATTTGAATGCTTTGTTTTGGAAAGTTTTAAAAGTCCAGAAACTATAGTAGAAGAAAGTATTGTATAGTAGAAGAAATCTTAAAATCCAATTTCTTACGAATGCAAATGTCAAGAAATACCGAAATTGTGTTACATTCTTTCCCATCACGTGAGCTGCGTGTTGTTTCCTGTCAAACAAAAGTAAATGTCATAGACAGGTTTATAAACATCCTTTTTTTGTTGCTGTTCATTTCAAACGAAACGCGAATAAAAATATATTGCTGTGCTGAAATAAACTCACAATTCTGAAATTCAACTATAGAATGTATTTTTTTTAATTCATAGATAAATGTTTAATTAAAATACGAAGGAAGGCACTATTTAGTGGGGTTTACAAAACAAGAACTATATGTAAAGAAAGTATTGTCAAAACATTCAAATGTGATATTTTGATGAATATTCATGTTTTAGACATCTGAAATCATTTCAACTTTCCAAAATATATATGTGCCAGGTTTTTTGGCTCTAGGTTGATCTCAAGCAACTTGTATAAAGGGTAAAAAATTTTGATTTATTAAATTATCGTAGATTGCTCACAGATGTCAAACATCTTTAATTTTTCTCAGATTTCAAACATCGTTAATTATCTCTGATGTTAAACATGGATATTTTCTCAAGCTGATAAGAAATGTTAAGCATTGTTACTTACTCACAGAGGACAATCCTCGTTGATGAAAGCTTCTAAATTCTTTTTATCTCTAACTAGACAAATTATTAAACATATTTCAGCGTGGTAAATACTACTGAATTATCACCTTTAACCTATATCCTTCTATCACCTTGTTTATGGCTTTTCTATTGATTTATTATATTATACAAATCAGTTGATTATCAGATTTCATAAGTCATAACAAAGTGTTTAATACGAGCTAAAGAAAAAAATATCTTTCATGCTCATGTTCGATGCAGGCTGAATTGAAATTTTATTCTCAACCACAGCATACCGACATTGACTGGAAACGTGTTAATAATCAAAACAAAATTTTCAGATTTGAAGAATCAGGTGAATTGAGAAGAACAAAATGCCCAACCTGGACGCCCAGATCTCGAGGAAGACACGCTATCCCAATGCCAGGACGTCGGCATATAGGTTATTAAAAGACAGATATGCTTCAAAAATATGGAATTCTACTCTGATATCAAATTTTTTTTTGAGAATTAGTATCCAGTCGAGAACTCCGCAACTAATATTCTCTTAATTCGATTGATACCTATGGAGTCAATCAAATAATACAAGCACAACTCTTCAAAAAAATATTTTAAATAAAAACTTTGAACATTTTTTATAATATTATACATTTATGAAGAAAGCTATATATTTGCTAATATTACTAAATGAAAAATGTTAATGCTTTTGAAATAGTGGAATAAATAATGCAGTTTTAAAATCAAACAGCATGAAGTGAGTGGAGAACTTTGTCGAAATTATGTTTGCGTGTATTTCGTTGCAACGTTTTATAAAAATACCTTTACTTACAATTTAACTAGAGAAATTAACCATTTGATTTCAACTAGAGCTTCATCGAGGCAGTGTTCTGAAAGCAAAAAGGGGGAATAGCTTTTAGTAATACTCGGATGATGAGCGGCGCGGCCATTACGTTACACATAGCCACGATAGACCGCTAGTTTACAAATAATTGGTATGATTTATGATAGATATAAATGATTTATGATAGATATTAATGATTTCGGATATATATAAATGATTTATGATGTATATAAGTGATTGATGATAGGCATTCACTGCTCACTTTAACTAAATTCAATAGACTACAAAAAGAATTTATAATCGTTTTGCATTTAGCAGCAGAACATCATCGAAACAGAAGATACTGGTAATTTTATAATATTGTTTTTCAGAGATAGAATCAAATTTTAAAAAATCCATAATCCATATTTTCTTGAACTGATTAGTGCAAATTGATCGCAAAAAACAATAAAATTTTAAAGTCTCCGAAACATAGCATAAATAGCAAGAGTGCTAACCTTTTTTTTTCCAGTTTAATAAAATTTGTAGTTTTTTATCCCTAATTATATTATTTTAGGAAAAAGCATATCGCTTTGTGATTGATTTAATAAAGCATTAAACTATGATACATTAAAAAGCTATAAAATCAATGATTTTTATAATAAATTATTAATAATCATCGAAATGCGAAATATAATTTATTAGAGGAATAATTTTTCAATTTCTCAATGGGAACAAAGGACTAAAATAGTCTTAAAATCTAATATATAAAATTCTCGTGTCACAGTTTTCGTTGCCATACTCCTCCGAAACGGCTTGACCGATTTTGATGAAATTTTTTGTGCTTATCCGGTATCTATGAGAATCGGCCAACATCTATTTTTCATCCCCCTAAATGTTAGGGGTAGTACAACCCTAATTTTTTATTTTTTTATTTTTTAGACAAAATTTTTAATATCTATTTTTTTTATGATACAACATACAAAAATACATACAATCCTCAATTTTCACCCTTCTACGATCAACCCTTATTTTTTAATAGCCATTTTAGTAATTTAATCATTTTTCCTCTCCGGTCGAAAACTGATCAATCGTTATTTAATTAGTTATCCCCGCCAGATGTCTACAGGTGTCACTTCTGACCCAGTAAACAGCACGGAGTAGGGATGAGAACGAAGCCGCTCTCCTTTCTTTCTCACTCCCTACACAGTTGTCGGCCATCATTATTGTTTATGCATCAAGTGTAGTAGTAACGTTGACAATTATTATTTTGCTATCTCAGTGTAACTCTCATATTAACTTTTAATCATTCCTATTTTATCAATAATAATTAAATTATCAATTTTGAGTGTATTTTGCACGATTAGTTAATCAAGTGATTTTATAACCTCAAAAGTACTCAACACGTGACACGAGCTTCCAATAACAACGGATTTTGTGTTGTAAGTATACTTTTTTTTATTTATATCGAAAATGTTGTAGATATAAAAATGTAATTTTAATTTAATTTTATTAAAAAAATGTAATTGAACAATTAAGATTTTCATAGTTTCCAATAAATCAATCATTATGAATCTTTATTTTGAAATGTCAATGGAAATATTGGTTATATGAAAAAATTATAAGAGACAATGTTTTCATAAAATTTAATTTTTTACTTTTGTTTCAAAAATATTTCAATAAAACTTATATTTTTGTTATAATTTCATAAATTAAAACTAATCATTTCAAAACTGCGGCAAAAATCCTGGCCCTAATTATACTTTTAACATTTTTCATCATTAAATAATTTCATTAATTCTATTTATGTATGTTTTGTACAGTGAGCAATGCCAAGAAAACGCAAAGGGGCTGATTTGAGCCGCAGTACAAGTAAAGCTCGAAACTTGCGAAATAGCAGATCCGAAAGAACAGAAGAACAAATCCAGCAACAAAATACTGATGCACGTGTCAGAATGGCGCAATTGCATCAAGAAGAGCCAGAAGATACACGAGCTGAACGCAATGAAGTCAGAAGATTAGAACAACGACAATCACGCCGTTTCACAGTCAATAGACGAAGAACAAATGACCAACAACGACA
>JAPMOQ010063707.1:0-21066 GCA_026543055.1 Argiope trifasciata
TTTAGAAAATTCTATCAATAATAGAAAGGTATCAGTTACAGGGGTACCAGTAAATTGGCTCACAATGCACTGGATAAAATCAGAAAAGTCGTCCCATCTGATACAATTTAAGTATGACTTTAACGAACATACCGAATTTTGTACCATAAATATACCAAGAAGTGTAGTAGGTAGACAACAATGTCTGAAAATTATTGGAGCTATGCAGTCAACGGGACTGAAATTACATAAGTGGAATACCAATTTTGAGAAAAGGACTAAGTCTTTAGAAGATAGTTATAAATTTGATAAAGAGAAGTGTTGTGACGCCTGGCCACTATCCTAAAATGGCGCTGAGATCGCCAGGGGGAAGTAGAGATGGGAAGTTCTCACACTCTCCACGCCATAAGCGTGGAGAGTGTGTTTGTGAATAAATATGGAGATACAGTCCAAAAGTATGTGTGTGATCGTTTATTTTAATTGAGTAATTTTTTATACCAATGAGCTATCGAGGGCCAAAACAGTTTCATATGGTTCAAATGCGGCATCAGGACTTTTTTTCTACAAATAGTTTAGAAAATTCTATCAATAATAGAAAGGTATCAGTTACAGGGGTACCAGTAAATTGGCTCAAAATGCACTGGATAAAAGCAGAAACGTCGTCCCATCTGATACAATTTAGGTATGACTTTAACGAACATACCGAATTTTGTACCATAAATATACGAAAAAGTGCAGCAGGTAGACCACAATGTCTGAAAATTATTGGTGCTATGCAGTCAGCGGGACTGAAATTACATAAGTTGCATACCAATTTTGAGAAAAAGACTAGATCTTCAGAAGCTAGTTATAAATTTGATAAAGAGGAGGGAACGAAAACGTTGGGAGTTCTATGGAACTCACATGAGGATTGTTTAGCTTTTCGAGTAGATGTCAAGCTGAAACAGTTGTATACTTAACGAGAAGTATTGTGAACTATTGCCAGAATATTTGACCCACTTGGCCTTCTGGATCCAGTAATAGCTAAAGCCAAAATGATCATGCAAGAACTTTGGCGCAAAAACATCGATTGGAACGATGTTTTTCCTAAATCAGAATATCGAAAATGGTAGTTTTCTAATTGCTCTTAAAGCCTTAAATGAAATTTCGATTAACAGAAGAGTAGTCTTTGACCAACCAACGAGTGTAGAGCTTCATGGCTTTGCAGATGTCAAAACGTTGCTACGGAGCAGTGGTGTGTAGAAAAGTAGGTGATGCACAAGGCAATACCGTGATTAAATTAGTTCCTAGTGAATCAAGAGTAGCACTGATTAACCCTTTAAGCGTGCTTGACGAACTCACCTCGTCATCGGAGTGTTACGCCGTACCCTTGTTTGACGAGTCCTACTCGTCATCCAATTTTAAAGTCCGCATTTCAACGTGTTTGACGAAAATATCTAGTCATATCCTTATGTTTTCAAAAATTGTCACTAGATGGCAATATTAGTTCCGTAAAGTGAAATATAATTTCTTGGGGAGACTTTGGTGTGTTTGATTTTTGCATTCTGGTGAAAATGGCGAGCTGTAGCGGTGTTTCCAGCCGCTTTTCTGTGAAAAGACCGTTGCTAGCGAATGATTCTGATTCAGAAGATAACATTTTAGATTATTCTGATTTCGAAAGTGGATCGGATTCCGTTGCAAGTATTGACAGTTATGAATCAGATGAGGATATGGATAAGAATTTGGATTCGGTGCGCCAATGGTGTAAAGTTTCAAGTGCAACTCCAGCTCCACCACGTTTTCAATTTGATGGAAAGCCTGGAATAAATTTTCAGGTAAAAGGTATTGATAATTCCTTAGATTTTTTCCAACTATTCATAACTGAGGAATTGGTAGAAACTATAGTAGAGGAAACAAATATATATGCAGAACAATTTTTGCGAAAGAACAGAAGTGTACTGAAATTTAGATCCCGAGTGCATAGAAACCGGTAACTGTACCTGAAATATGGATTTATTTAGCTCTTCTTTTACTCCAGGGTATTGTTTTGAAGCCCGTGACAGCCTGGTATTGGTCAAAAATGAAAATTTTGAGCACTCCTTTTTTTGCTGAAGTTATGTCAGAGCAAAGATTTTCTTTGATAAGCAAGTTTCTGCATTTTTCAAATAATGAAACTATGGATGAAGAAACTCATCCTTGCTGGAAACTTCGAAAAATATGGCCTATTTACAGTTTCCTTTTGGAAAAATTTCGAACTCTGTATACTCCTGAGCGTGACATTAGCATCGATGAAAGCTTGATGTTACATAAAGGGAGGCTTTCTTGGAAACAATATATACCCTTGAAGAGAGCTAGATTTGGATTGAAATTCTATATGCTCTGTGAATCAGACACAGGTTACATATGGAATTACATTTTATATACTGGAAAGGGGATGATTCTAAGCCCAGACTTCAACAAGGAAAACCTTACATCGCAAATTGTTCTAAGTTTGATCCAACCTTTACTCAACAAAGGATACTGCCTTACAGCCGATAATTTTTATATGTCACCAGATCTTTGTGATAAACTTATATCATTCAAAACTGACTCGTACGGGACAGTTCGAGTGAACCGCAAAGATGTTCCAAAAGAAATGCAATCATCAAAACTTAGAAAGGGTGACATTATTGCTTTTCAACGCGGAAAACTAATTGCAATGAAATGGAAAGATAAAAAAGATGTTCATTTATTGAGTACAATCCACAATATTGAAATGAGTAAAGTTTCTTGTAATGGAAAAGATGTTGAAAAGCCAAAGGTTGTAATCGATTACAATTTATCAATGGGAGGTGTGGACAGAGCAGACCAAAATTTATCCTATTATGAGACAGTAGGAAAAGAATCAAAGTATACTACAAAAAAATTTTCAGGCATATGATTGATCAATGTCTTTTCAATTCATCGATTCTACAGAGCAAGGTAACTAACAAAAATATAAAACTGTTGGATTTTCGAACTGCAGTCATTGAAGAAATATTACGTAAATATCAAGTGTCTACAGACATGACGGGAAAAACGGGAAGAAAAAGTGATGAAAATGATCCATTGCGTCTTACAGGAAGGCACTTTGCAGACTATATACCTGCCACACCCTGCAAACGAGAACCAACAAGACGATGTGTTGTTTGCTATGAGTCTAATAAAAACGGTAAGATTAGAAAAGAGACCAGAATATGGTGTCCGGACTGTGAAGTTGCCCTCTGTAACATTCCATGTTTTAAAATTTACCATACCCAACGAAATGATTAGAAAATATATGTAAGTTTAATTGTATATTTATGTCTTTACTTAGTTATTACTTTCTTTTTTTTTTAGATTTTATTTATTGTAACATGCGAGAGAATATATCTCCAATGCAGCGCGCTCGCTTACTCCTTCCTACTATCGCGAGAAACACTCCCCACTGCAGTGCACGCGCAGGAGCAAACGCTACACGCTTAAAGGGTTAAAAGCTTGACGATCCCAAGCTTGAATTGAACCCCCCAGTCTTGTTGTCAAAACTTATGAAAAAATGTGAAAGCGGCAATCAAAACTACAGTGGCTAGTGACTACTACTGGTCAGATTCGACAATTGTGCTTTCGTAGATACAGAAGCAACCAATAGATTTAAAACAATTGGTCCAAAGCAGAGTAGCGACGATTCAAGAAATGACTAAAGGAAAAACATTTGAGTATGGCATGTGAATTCGTTTAATTCATGTTTATTGTTGTTCAAATAAATACATACACTGATGGAAAAAAAAATTCCAACACTAGGAAGGAGATGTGCTAGATAAACGAAATTTGGTAGGCGTGTTTACACATCTGAAAGATGACGTCGATTCAAATTTCGAGCAACGCGCGTAAGTGTGGTGCTAGTAGCGACACTATGAACATGCAAATGAGGTTTGCTTCAAATAAGCGCTGTAAGGTTCGTGATCGTTATTTACAGTTGAGATTTGACGTAGTGGGCTAATGTTAGTCAAGGATGCCTCCGAGAAAACGAAGAAGCCCTTATCAACAGCTCACTGAGTTTGAAAGAGGTGGTGTTGTAGGGCTACAAGAAGGTGGGTTTTCTTTCCGCGATATTGCTGAAAGACTTGGCAGGAATGTATCCACTGTGCATGAGTATTGGCGGCAGTGGTCAAGGGAAGGTACTGCCTCAAGTATCCAGTAAAGATTGGACATGTTAAAGAAAAGAATGATGGATGTGATAACACAGCCATGCTGACACAAAATTGAATGTTGTCAAAATACTCTGAGTTCCGGAAGATGCAGAAAAGTATTAACACTGGGGAGAAAAAAAAAAGAAACTATCTTGATCCAAGAATCAAAATAACAAATGTAGTATGTCCACATCTGTAATAGCTTTTATACATAAATTTTCTTTACGAAAACAAAACCTTGCGAAAACTCTGTGTTATGAATACAGATAAAGCTAAAAATCATAAACTTTAAAATGAGAAAATTAATTTCACTGTTTACAGTAACAAACCTTCAAATTTGAAAATTAAATGATATCCAAAGAAGTTCAATAGTTAAAATTATTTATTATGGAAGTTTTTTCTAATTGCATATATTCAAGGCACAGCATGCATTGCAATTGTTAATTGCATTTAAATAAGGTTTGATGATGACGATAAAAAAATTAAAAACAGGGAAGATAACACAATTAGTGTAGTATGGCAATCTTTGGTAAAAGGTCAAATTTAGGTTAAGCTGCCCCCACTCAAAGAAATTTTAAGTTACAGAATCTTTTTCAAAAAAGTTTTAAATAGAAAATGGTGCATTATAAGACATAAAAAAAAAAAAAAAAAAAGATCTGTAATTAATCTAATCTGGGACACGAATGAGTCTTTACAATTTTTTAAGCTGTGCAAAAACTACTGGTATAAAAAAAAATCAAAATGTTATGGAAGAAGTTTCTAAATTATTCAGTAATCATGAAGATTTAAAAATAGACAATTTAAAATGAGTTATAGCTTTTTAATTTATCTGTATTCTCACAGAAATACTAAATAATACACCATGGATGATTTCCAAGATCTGGCCTTGGCTGGATGGAAAGCAAAACAGTTTTGAGAATATTGCAATCAAGAGAATACAAATGGATTGAAAACTATTTGATAAAGAAATCTATTATTTTAATTGCAGATGAATATAAAACTCACACCATGATGAATTCTGTATGCAGAATAAAAATATTTATACCTTATCTTTAAATTTTATCCATATAGTCAGTCTGCTGATTCATGCAATGCAGCCATCGAATGAAATAAGCGCAAATTATAAATTTTAATTCTTACTAAAGCGACAATTTCTCTTTCTTATCAAGCAAAGTACTATGATGACACAGATTAGAGAACATATACTCAAAATAGCATTACAAATTCACCAATTAACTCTTGAATGTAAATATTATGGGATATGGAGCGACAAAGGCTGTAATCCCCTGGTTGCCACAAAGCAGCGATTAAAAGTTCTCCCAATTAACATTCCTGTATTCGAAATACACAGAGGAAGCACCACTTGCTGGAGTGAAAAAAAAAAAAAGATGCATGCACACACACAGAGTCTGTTTTTGCAACTTAAGAAATATCAAAGTACTTGAGAGATTGCAGAAAGATGAGATGTTTTTTGTTGGCGAAATTCACCAATTAAAAATGAGTTTATCTCAGTCTACTGTTTGTAAACCCTTGAGCAATTATTTTGAACTTACAGACAGTTTTTCGAATTGTAGAAACAAACCTATCAAATGGTTTCTACAAACTAAGGTTGTAGTCAAATGGTTGTTGGGGATATTAAAGAAGTGGTTGTTTCTTTAGTTCAATATTTAGGTCAGGATACATAAATTAGTGTGGGACATTTAATTTGAGGAAGAAATTTCTTCTGGCAATTCTTTATGCCTAATAAAGATGATTTTAATGAAACACAAATGTCAACTGAAATAATCAATTATAAAAGATAATTTCAAAAACTATAAAAATTTAAGGTAATTGAGTTTTTTTCCCCGGGCACATTCAAATTTTTTAATAGACTCTTTCCAATCATATATATACAACTGCAAGATAGACAGTAGCATCAAACAAAAAATTTCAGAAGAAAATTATTTTGAAATAGGATATACAGAATTTTGCTACAAGTCAATAATAAATTTATTAGTCTATAAGTAGAGGGCATTTGCAAAGGCATCCATGCATTTGGAAAAATAAATTATTCAAAGCAAACACTTAAAATAATGCTTTACTTTCAAATTGAGCCTTTAACATCATTACGTCACAATTCTTCAATAATAAGTAAAATAAGTCCATAAGGGTGAAGTACGTAATATAAGGAAATTGTTTTTCAAATTTTACTCCAAACCATGCTTTCTGTTATACTTCTCTAAGGAAATGGCATTCCAATACAAGTTTCATGATTGCAAGTCCAATTACTCAATATGGTCTCAGTAATAAAATGCACATAAAAAATGCAAGAAATGTTTGCACTAAAATTATAAGACCAGTTTGTAAAATGCTAATACTTAATAAGACTATTAAAAAATTATTATTAACTATTAAAAAATTTTAAAAAAAACTAAATCTCTACTTTTTTATCTAGGATATCTCAAATAATTTTTCATTCACAAGAAATAAAGAATTTGCATAGAAGCATATTAATAAATTCGAATTTACACGTTTTATGCAGAAAATATGTATCATTTACAAGTGTCTATTCCAGGATTTGATTCACTGAAATGTTAGATTTGTAACAAAATACCTTATTTTTATTTTAAAGAAGTATCCTTTTATTACACTTTTAATAACAAAATGCTATCCATATACAATTTCATTTTACATACCATAATTTTCAATAAAAAATTCATTAGGCTTAAGACATATTTTTGGCTCCAGCTTCACAATGATCTATCAGATTTTTATTATTTAAGTTGAAGTTTTTATCAACCCCATTTTTTCGTCAATAAGAGAACTTAAAAATATTCTGCAAAGCAATCATTCTCGCCAAGTTTTAACAGAAATTTCATAGTTTTGGTCGCCATTCCTGTAGGGATGGTGTTCCGCGCGAACAGGAATAGCGCCAAACAAAAATCGTTAATTTCGCCGAAATGGCACTCTCAATATTTTTACTCAATTACAGAGGTAACCTTTAACTAAACGCATAATGAATTGCATCCTACAATTGGCGATGCTTTAGACAATCATTTGCAGAGATAGAGTGAAATCAATGAAAAGTAAAGATTTCTTTCGCGAAAACATTTTTTAACAATGATAATACATTCAACTACAACAAACCATACGAATCAATTTTACCAATATGATTTCCTGAATCAAGAATTTTCCGGAAATATTCGAATTTCGAATAGTTCAAGAAATCATTTCACTTCATTACGATTGCACAAATTGAAGGGGGAGAAAAAGAACTGTTTATCCATAATTTGAAGAATAAATGGTTAATTTCGCTTTCGAATCTCTACAAAGTAACTGAATTTACTAATATATTTTTATGAAACTATCAATAAAATTTTCTAGCCTATTTTCTATGATTCTAAAGAGATCCCCAATTTCTAAAAGAAAACATATGATTTTTTTTTATATCTCAAAGAATGACTCATAATCTTAAGGTTCTGAAAGGCACATTTATTTGATAAAAACTTTTAAGTTGAAACTTTTTTTACTACAGTTTTCATTGAATTATTTTATATATGTATAGGAAGGGTTTTCTTCCATAGAGCCCATATCAAACACAAACCAGACCATGAGCGAAAAATTATTTGTACTATCTAGCTGTATTTTATTAATTAAAAAAATTCTCTAGTCGTTTTAACAAGATTGGACAAGATTTATTTTGAAGGATCAGAATTACTCTTTCGTGTCCTAGTTAAACAAGAGTGTCATCATATACTCTAATTTATCTTTTGGATTTAGTGAAATTAAAGACTGTACAGCCTTTATAATAATAAAGCTATTCGAAATACATAAAAAATTATCGTTCCATAGCCGAATGTGAATAAATAAGATATTATATCAATATTTTACAGATACACTAGCGCCTCTATGAGAAAATCTTCAGTTAACTAACTTACTAGTTTTGACTTATACCAAAAATTATTCCTATTATTATCTTTATATTGTTGTCACAAGATGAATGAAAATAATGCATAAAATAAGAACGAAATAATAATATTTACTTCTATATATTATGTCAACACTGCAACTACGGGATTGCATTTATTTAATTTTGAAAATTTCATATTTGAATTTAATTTTTTATTATTATAAAAGATGTCATACGATTTACTTTCAACTATTTGTTGACAAGCAGCTGTTTCTACTTTGACAGGTACAACATCTCTTTATAAATTTTTAAATTCTTAATTAAAATTGAGAAATGCACAATTTTGATTTCGTTGGAATCGTGTTAATCCATCCAAAAAATAAAGTCTGAGCTATCTTTTATTTGTTGTTGAATTCTGTATATTCTTTAATACTCTTTAATTTATTTTCAAAAATTTTCAAATTAAATCATTGGTAAGTACTTTTTATAATGTTTGAGGCAAATAATTTGGGGATACTTACTTTGATCTTTCATTTTCATTGTCTAAAGAATGAATTCATATATATTAATACCACAAATGTACATATTATAATTTATTTTGTAACATTCATCGAAATTTTTAATTAGTTTGCGAATGTGACTCTTAAAATTAAAATGTAGAATGATATTAAAGCAATAAAGATTCGTCGAATACGCAATACACTTTGTTGTATTGTTTTTCTGTGCTAGTGACATTTTTTAAAACATATAAATCTTGATCTATAATCCCATTAGGCACAAACTCAACATTTCTTTCTAAAATTAGAAATTCTTTTGATCATGTATAACATGTGTCAGTATGAAAACTGTAATCTTTGTTTCCTTTATAAGTTTTAGTTTCAAATGTTAGTGCTTTTGCAAATGCTAACAAATAAATATTTGTGCAGATGTTAGCATTGTAGATTGCTAGCTAGCAGTTTGTAGATGTTAGCACTTTAATGTAAATTAGTGGCAGTAATACATTAGTTGATAATATTTTACCACCTTTCTTTTTTGAAATTTATTAGATTGTTATGAAAATTATTATGCTTGTTTGTTATTATATTAGTTTAATGACAACATTTACTTGTTTATTAATTAGTAAATAAATATAATTATTCCATTAAATAACTTAAAGAATCAATTTTCATAACACAAAATTAGCTTAATCAGTCTGGAAATAGACTTCATAATAACAAATTCCATATTTCTGTCTTTTTCTACTTCATCAGTAGTGTAGGTGGAATTCTTTTAACTACCACATTTATTTTAAATATTACAAAAATAAATTTCTAATTTAAAAAACTTATGCTTGGGAATGCTTTTTAGTATTGTGACATGATTTGAAATCATTTCTTATATGAAAAATTATATCCATAGCTATATAATTTCATACACTTTCATTTTTGATGATTTTTTTTATTAATCTCTGACATGCAGTTAATATACAAGTATCATTTATTTGTTTTATAATGATGATGCTGCGTCTGTGGGAAGGGAGCAGTAGCTTCTGAGGATAAAGACCCCTGAGTATCTGAGAGCAAAAATATGAGAGCAATGAAGTTGACACTCTCGAACTTGCTTGCACAATCCCTTCTTTTAGGGGAATCTTTCACACACTTTGCAAATAAAGCACAGTGTGGAGAATAACCTGGACTCAAACCTGAAATGCTAAGATCAAGGGGACATCCTATCTACATGACACCCTACCCCTATGCCAGGATGTCAACTATTTATTTTATCAAATTACTTTAGACATAATTTCAGTTGCAAAATATAAACCATAAATAACATTGATGCAATAATTTTTAAAAAAATTTCTCTCTAAAATTTTGTATTTTGCAAAAAAAAAAAAAAAAAAGGTATATTTATGTATAAATATAAACAATTTTACATTTGGTGTTTTGTTTCTATTTTACGAGTATCGGGCAAAAATATTGTAATTCATAATAAAAGATACATGGATTATTAAAATAAAAATAAATTAGAAAAAACATTACACATATTTTTATGTGCATTCCTTGAAATGCTATAACAATTAATAATAGGTTGGTTAAATAAAATATTGTTACTCTTATACCACACTTCTTTATTTTTGCTGTTACTACTAGCATGTATTTCTTAATTTAATTTTAAATGTTTGATATTCGAAAATCAAATTTTTATTTTCGCTGTAATGTTTTAAACAAGTTACCTTGTTTTATATGAATTGTAAATATATTATGAGATAACTACAAATAAAAAAGATTGAAATCTATAAAATTAGAGAGTGTTCTTATTTTTAACTAATTACATTTCATATTACAGGTTATACCTAACCTTCAAATGTCTAAAAAATGAGTAGAGATTCTAGTTCTGTACTACACCCAGTTGTGGGGCAAGCAGTCAGTTCTGCATCTTCAGCAGAAGTTGAACAAAGAAATGAAGCTTCTACAACAGTGGCAGAAGATTCCAACAACAATACTTCCCTTTTAGACAGGGAACGAGTTTCTGAAGCTGCTAGTGTTGAAAACCCCACTACTTCTCAACATTCTCCTGCAGTGAGAGAAATACATAAAAATAGTTGGTTAAAAAAGATGCCTTGTATTGATAAATGGTCTGGAAAGTTTCCTAAGGTAATGTATGTATAAAAACTTAAGATTATTCATGTTTTTAAAATTCTATTTCCAATAATTTAAATTAAAACTTTAAAAAAAATATTGTTACTTTAATTTCTGTTTTATGAATATATGGATACTTTTGCAAGCTTCTTTTAATTTCCCCCCCCCAAGCTTATCAGGTATTTAATTTCTGTAATAATTTGACACAACTGCTGTGAAACATATCCAAAATAATCAATACACCTGCTATATTTCCTGAAAACTTCTTCTGAATCTTGAAAAAGTATGAGGGATTTACACGCTATCTTTTTTTTTACCTTGAAGTTGGTGCTGAGTGCATGCTGATCATGTTTATTTTAAAATAAATTTTAAAATTATTTTATCTTATAAGAAAAAGAACAATATGGTGAAGGTTAATTTCTCTTTTTTGCTTAATAATTGTATTATATATTGCATAAAACTATTTTATCAATTACTTTTAGATTTTAATATACCTTATCTTCAATTCAGACACAGTTCTTCATAAATTTATATATTTTAATAAAATTAATCATAAAAAAACTGTATCATATATAAGTTTGTATTTTTAAACTATATTATTAAGTTATTGAAAATAGCACAATTTGCTTTGTTACTCCTTGACAGAAACTTATCAAGCATTATTTGTTAAACTATATATCAATTTTATTAGTAAAGATTTTGCTTTCTTTTATCTATACTTATAATGAAGATCAATGTGTGAGTGTGTGTTGGAGCTTTACAGCCTTAAACGGTTCTCTTCATTGTGTTTGTATTTCCCTAATTTTCTATTTGCTTCTTTAAAAAGTCTATTATATCCCTGAAAAAAGTAGCAATATCTTAAAATAGAGGTACTGTAAAATTATTCTGGCATCGCTTGATCTTGAATTCAAACCTGTCTCAAATGATTTTTTTTTAACGATAATAATAGATATCTATTATTTCCCTTATTTTGAACATGCAATGCAAAAATGTTCATTTTCAACAGTGAATTATAATTTTCATCTTTTGTTAAAATCAAGTTTTCTTAAATAATAATAGGCCTCAAAACATTTTTCAAGAAAATTTTGAGTAGTAGCAATGAGGTAAAATATATCAAATTTTAGTATCTACATTTCTTATGTTTTGGCTATTCTAAATTCTGATGAAAATAAATTTTTGTCTTGTTGTCAAGTCTTTTTTCTCTTTCAAGTCTCTTTTGTCTTGTTTAATTTTTTAAATCAAGTTGCAAGCAGACTCAGATTTGAACATACATGATGGAAATGTAGTTTTTAATCAATGCAGAATTTATTGTCAGAAAAGCTTCTTAACACTTTTAATTACATAATTTTATTTATTTATTTTACAATATTTGTAAGAAAATTTTGAAAAATATTTTTTCAATATTTAAGAAGAAAATTTGATGTGTCAGTTATATATATGTATACATATATTTCATCTGTATTTTTGTATTATGGTATCTGCATTTTTAATCTTTTATTTATTTATTTATTTTCTAGTCTCAAAAACTTGAAAAATTTTGGGTAGTATTTTGCGTACATGATGATAAAGAAGCATTCCTTGAATTTTATGAAAATCGACGCAGTGCGTATTCACACATGCCCTTATCAAGTGTCTCTCTCTCAACATGTCTACACATTTCTCCTACAATAGTGGCCCAAGGGAATGATCATGAGTTTGTTATCACTCTTGATAACCAAGTTGTCAGATTAGCTGCTTCAACAAAGTAAGTATTTGTAGCATTTATGTGTGTTAAAGCATAATTCAAATTTCTTTCTTTTTTTTTTTTTTTTAAGTTTTAGTTTTTCAGACATTGTTGCTAGATTCCATTATCAGGGGAAAACTTAGCTATTTATTGAATCATTACACTTGTTAATTCTTTTTTATTTAAAACGTATGAAAAGATAAAATTAATGTTTGAATTTTATATAATATTAAATTGTTACACATGTATGTGTGGGCATTCACCTGTGACTAAAAAAAGTATAGTTTGAATTAATCTAGTATGATTTGTATTAAAAAAAAATTTAATTTTTTTAACTTTTATATGCTGTATTTTTCTCTTTATTATTTTAATTTTTTAATGGCATTATAAACCCTGCCAACAATGTTTTTTAATATTTGCCTGTGTTCAGACATATTCTTTGTTAGATCATTTTTCAAAATATTAAATTTTCATGTTTTTCAGCATTCAATTTTTATCCTTTTTTATATTAAAACAGTTTAATATTTTAATCTCAGATTTAAAGATTTTAGAAAGTAAGAATCTTTATACATTTAGTTAATTTGTCTTTTTAATTGAAAAAAGCTTATTTATTCTGTGCGGATTTTTATTTATCTCCAATATCATCTCATGTATTAATATATTATAAATTTGTCGCCTACTAATCTGTATCTAACTTTTTAAAGTATTTCAAACAAATCCTCTTAGAGGATGAACATTGTAAAAGATCTGATCAAAATGTTAAAAGCAAAAGTAAAGGTACATAATGCCTGATTTATGAGATATAGAACTAAATTTTTATTATGATTTAATTAAATATTTAAATGCCACTTCTGTAGTCAGAATATTATTTTGTTTCCTTTTGCCTTTTCTTTTTTATTATCTACTCTGTAGGTCCCTATTTAAATTTCATGATTTGCTTTTGACATATAATTTATTTTAATCTAAAATACTTTTCCAAACCATCTTATTAATGCAAAATATTATCCTATTTAGTATCTGTCCTTTTATGTTCATTCTTATGAGAACTGAAACTAACACTTTAGCATGATAATGTTTACAGGATCTCTTACTATGTGTAAATTGTAAGTTCCAAGTTTAAAAATGATGTAAAATCTTTACTGGCCAGATAATTTATCCTTGAACTACCAGAGTTTGCAAATAATTTACCTCTTGAATAGTTGTGAATCATTACGAACAAGTTTTTTAAAATTTTAATAAGCTTTTTAATTAAAAAAAAATATTTGAAGTTGTAATGCTTATCCTTAATAACTTCAAAGTATGTTATATTTGTAATTCAAAATGCTAGATTTTCAATTCCAACTTAGCGCCCATTCAATTTTTTTCTCTAATTCATTCTAATAAATTTTTAAAAAAATATTTTTAATTTATATTCATTTTGATGATAGTAATTCAAATTTTTATACATATGTTTTATAAAATCCTTTCACTCTTTATTTTAATTAGTAATAAATTTATTATTATTATTATTATTGCTAAATTGTAAAAAAAATAACGTTTAAAGATGAATTTAAAATATTATCATTCTATGATGTTTTCCTCTGGAGTTTTGATCTCCTATATTTATTTATTTATTTCAAATAGATTTGTTTCATTTTTTAATTTTAGTGATCTGTCATTTAATAGCTCTGCTGTATTGCACTATATTTTATAGTATAATGTTAATAACTTTCCTTATTAGATTATTTATTTTTTTATTTGTAAATACTTTTATTTATGTTTATAGTTAAATTAATAATATATGAAAATATTATATTTTATTTTAGTGAACAAATGTTAGAATGGATGGATACTTTGAGCACTAAACTTCGAGAATTAGGTGTCTTAGAGGTTTGTGGATTTAGTTGAAATATAAATTTGACAGTTGATTATTACTTATTTTATGTATTCTCATTATTTCTTGGAATAGTTTAATGTTCATGACTTTTGTCTTAAATTACTAATATGAAAAAAAATCTACAAATGGAAGCATTTAAAAAATCTTGAACTTTTTCTTTTATGTTGGAATGTTTTATAAGCTTTTTTCCCCCTGGAAATCGTGAATTTCTCATTGCAATTTTGTTAAATTTTTATGTCATATTGACTTACTTCAGTTAAGAAATAATTAGAATTTGCAACAATTTAGTCACTATTCATTATTTTACTCTTATAAGTTCCAAATAACTTTTAATATCCTTTTCCAAATATCAGTGATAAAAGTGCTTCCTTTTTCAATTCCATCATTATCATTGTATTTATCATACAAGTTAAAGAATTATTGTACTAGTAATATAATAAGGATAAAAAAACAACATTCAACTCACATTCTATATTTTTCACTTCACTTATCTTAATGATGAAATTTAAATGTGATAAATAAGAAAATTAAATTACTTAAGCATGATAAATTGGAAAAATACTTTTGTCTTTATAGCCCATTCAAAAATTCAGGAGTTATTATTATTACTAGTTGAAATAAAATATAATTATTTATTTTTAACAACTTAATGAATTTTTACTTATTATTGGTATTTAAAAAATTATTGCTATTTTTTAATACTTATGCATTTTTTTTAATTGTGCACCTCATGTAATTCTATATTGTTTAATTTCCAGCCTAAAGATAATTTATACAGTAAAGAACCTATCACTACAAGGCCTCTTAGTCATCAACATTCTGCTAGTGGATTATCACTAGAGTCTCAGTCACGAGCAGGTAATGAAATCAACTTTATTTAATTAATAATACATTAATCATCATTATTGAAATTATGTTACATAATGTTACTCTTAATTATCAAGGCATCCTTATCTAATTTCCTTAGTTCAATCTAACCTTGAAAGTACTATTCTTTGACATCACTCATTCATTTAATGAAATAAATTTTCATTCACTCATCCAGCCATTGCTTAGTATGTGAAGGAGAATATAATATAATTGGTATTCCATTTCATCTTTAAAATTTAGCATTTAAAAATATTTTCGTATGCGAAGAAATTATGGGACTTTTTTTAAGAAAAAACTTATTAAATAAGAAACTATTGTTACAAAATTTGGTCATACTGTTACAATTTTTTATTTAAATTATGTAGATAATGAATGAATAATAATTTTCAAATAAAATAACTGATAAATTAGAATTTTGGTTAGGATTCTTTGGAAGTGTCCGTATTCCTGCTGTATAGTTATTAGTAATTTAAATGATCATGAATGAAATAACATTTTTATATTTTAAAGGCAATATTTGGGGATATTCAGTTGGTTTATTGCCTGTATCATATTTGTCATTTTCATAAATACATTCAGAAATAGAGAGAGTGAAAAGAATTCGCTTTTTTCCATGAATTTTAGCTTCATGAAGCTAACAGTTTCCAATTTTGAAAGCAATCACTTGTGAATCTTATGTTATTCCTTCTTAAATTATTCTATTCTCTAAAATTTGTAAACAAATTATGAATCTTTCTTTCACTTCTCCCATGCTATTTTTCATGGAATATCTTTGATTTTGTGCATTCTTGTCAAGAACATTTAAAATTATTTTTCATTCTCTTTCACATATTTTTTGACATCCAAAATTAGATTAACATAAAAGCTGATAAATGAATTAAACAGTATTAAAAATAAATAGCTTGCAACTGTAAGCAATATATGTAATGCTTTTGAACTTTGAAAATTGTTCTTATTCTAGATTAGAATTATTGCTGCATTATTGCATGTTCTTCCCATTTATTATATGTTTCTTGCCCCCTAGATTTCAGTCGTCTTTCTATAAGAGACCCTAATTCTCCATTACCTCCTGTTCCTAGTACTGTAGCACAGACTTCTGAACCTTTAGAGAGTGTAGCATCAAGTTCTACTGTTGTTTATATTCGAAATCCTACATCCCGTAGAGCTTCTTTGCAAACTACTAGTTCTTCAAGTATTAGTGGCTCAGTCACAGCTATCAGTACATCTGAAGGAGCACCTACTTCTTCCCAGTCAGTCCCAGAGAGTGTTTTTACTTTTGATATACCATCATTTTCTGATCAAAATACTCGGCCAATCTCTCGAAGCAACAGTTCCCAAGACAGCATCTCCCCTGTTCCATCTCCTAATGAAGTGGAACAGAGGGTATCATCAGTTCCAAATACTCCTTCTACAGAATTTGCTCTTATTTATGAGCCTTTATTTTTTGGACCACCACCCAGTGTTAGCATCGGTGTGAGAAACCCAAGCTATGAGAATCCTCCATATCCTCAAAGGCATATTGTGTACAAGCCGACTCCAGCCTTGCCTCCAAGACCAAACGTTGACTTTCACCGCACACCATCCTTGGTTACAGGTGATAGGTCTAATGCACATTCACCTGTAAGACCTAGTAGTCTTGGAAATTCAAACTCTACTTCAGATCCTTCTTTACATGCATCTTCTCAACAGCAATGTATGAATACAGTTACACCATGTACTAGTGCTGCTTCTACAAGTTCACCTGTTGCATTGTTAAGGACTCATTCACATTTGGAGCCAGTATGCAGTTCTTCAGAAAGAAGCAGTCATCCAGCATTAGCTGAAAGGCATCCACATAATGGAATGAGATTACAGGTAGAATTTTTCTTCTTATCTCTTAAGCCTTATTTTTTTCTGAAGATCTTAAGCACAGTCTTGGGAATCGACTGTGTTTAAGAAGAATATTAAGTTTTCATGACTGGAAATTGCTGTAGCATTGCAAGAATAATGTTTGAAGGCTTCCAAATCATGCTTTCAGTTTTTAAAAACTTTATGTTTAATTGAAATAACTTGATTATAAAAAATAACTTTTCTTCCATTTGTTTTTTCTGACTTATTCTAAGGAATTCCATGGGGAAAGAATCTACTGAATTTCAGACTGGCAAGATAATATTTTATGACCTTTTAACTTCTATTTCAAAATTAATCTGAAAATAATTAAAATCGTGAAGATTTTGCTTTTACAGCTAGTTGTATTTGCGAAAGAGTATCTCGTTTATGCAAAAGATAAACAGCATAATTTGGATGTTTTTCTTTTCTTAATCTTATCTCAATATCCTTCCTGTTTAGCAGATTTTCTTTCTTTATTTTTTATATGTATGCATATTAATTCCTTCTAGCATTTTTGGTTTTTAGTCACTCTTATTTAATTATGTTTCTCCTATCAATATATTACCTTCCTGGTTTACATTTTATAGGAAGGTGTATGTCATTCATTGAAATAAGACAATTCTGAAAAATAAAAGGTGAGACTTTTAATAACTCTTTTCACGTTTTTAGTAGATGCACTAGTAGAGATATTTTACTAAAGTGCATTCCTTAAAAATTTCCAAATTGATTTTTCATTATTAAAAGTATTCTGAAGTAAGTTTTAACTTACCTAATAAATTGCACCACATATTCTTACTTTCATCTAATGTTGTATCATTCTGTTAGTTGAAGGTTTTTAATGCCTTTATGGCATAATATGTTTTATTTCATTTGTTGTATTATAATAATAGTTGAAAAATATGAAATTAGTTTTTAATCTCTAAAATAAAGTATCAGTATATGTATATTTATAATTTTTTTATAAATATGTGGTATACTTCTAATGCCTCTGTATTACTTTACTTGTACTTTTGTAACAATTTTTCATTATCCTTTGATGAGTAATCCAAATTTCTTTTAATGATCTTTTTCTCTCCTAATATTATAAATATGAATGCAATTTTGCCTTAAATTAGGGTTCTTAATCATAATTTTTAAAAATGATGAAGCAGAAACCCATTATTTATTTGTAAATACTGCTTTTCTTTTTCCTTACTTAAAAAAAAAGCAGGGGTAAAGTTATGTACATTGTTTTATTGTAACAGGCTGTATTGTATTGTATTTTTACTGAATGTAAGCAAATAAATTCTATGGGGAGAAACCTTTTGTCACTTAACTTTTTACAGGTACTTTCTGGGATTTAAGATTATAGATCTTTACAAGTAATTTGTATAATAACACTTCAATAATTGTAGAAAAAGTATTTCAGTTTAATTATAAAAAATAAATACTTTTAAAATAAACCTTTAGTACAAAAGTACTTGCAAGTAATTTTATAATGAATAATTTTTTTATTGATTTATTTGAAAGAAGGACTATTTTAATATTTTTTTTAATGATTATGGCTTAAAGTGAGCTGCAGAACATGTAATTTTCATCTACTTTCTTCCAAAGAGAAAATGTTATGAGAATGAAAGCTATTTAAAATTGCACTTGCTATGAGTGTTTCTCTTCCCAACATTAATAGGAGTTTGGGGAGGGGAGGGATCCTGTTTCATGTGTATATTCTCAGTTAGTACAGTTTACATTCATGCATGCATGCTACTTTTATATGCATATGTTTTCAAATGTTATTAAGATTAAAAATATATACATGAAAAATATGCCTTACAAAGGAGATTGCAAAATATTTCCAGATTGAAACTTTATCGGACTTCAGAATATAGTTCAACGAGTATTTATCTCTCATCATTTAAGTGCAGTTATCTTGATCCTTCCTCTTTAAAGAAATTTTGCTTGAAAATTCTGCATGCACAATGTTTTGAAATTGTAAAATCCACAAAGAACTGTCAAGAATGATAGAAACCTTGTCATGATTCTTAATTCAGAAGAGCCATTATGTTTAATTGTAAACTAATTATCATTAACAATTGAATCAAAAGTAGTTGTATTGTGCTGTATAGTCTATATTCATTATTATGTTAAATGTGGCCATTATAAAATTAATTGGTATTCATGCTTAGCACATTCTTGATTCTCTTGCCAGGATTAGCTAATTATTCCTAAAATATTCTGTTTCCCTTTGACTAAATTTTTTTATATTGGAATTAGTACTTTTCTTTCATTTCTTTATTTGTATATTGGAAAAGTGGAAACATGATGATAAAAAATTAAATTATGTTATTTTAATACCGTACACATTTTCTGTTCTTATTGTATGTGAACCTTTCTAATGAAATTCCACTCCATGGCATCACAATATTATTAAAATTTAAGTATGTAGGTAATCTATTTCAAAATACCTATTGCATTTTGTGTCACCATATTTTTCCTTTCTGTTTCCCGATGTTAAATTATGCAAAAAAAAATAATAATAATAAAAGATTTGAAAAGCAATAAAAGTGAGGTAATTTTTTTTAAATGAAGTAAAAGTTATTTTATTCAATTATATTTTCGGTTTCATAGAACAATACTAAAATTTCATTTAATTTTTAGTCATTCTTTTAAATTGTTCTCAGGTGCTCATTTCTACACTTTAATGTACTTGTACCAATTTCCTTGGTCTAGGTCAAATAGTGACACCTACAGAATGCCAACATGTAGGCATGTATACAAATAATCGTCTTCATCTCTGCTTATAATAGTCTGTGACATTATACAGGATAAACCATTTAATTTAGCTTTCAAATTTGTTACAGGTATACTTTGATAGGTAGAAATGTGCAGCTCTGAGTGTTTTTGTACTAATTATTTTTTAAATAAAAGTTAAATACTTCTGAAAATATAAATTGATTTTTGCACCATTTTCAAAGTTAAAGAAGTACTGTTTTAATTATATTAATTTAATTAACCTGAAAATTTCCTAGAATTTTTGGAATTTTAAAGGTGATTTTTTTTGTATACTTTTTAATAATTAGGTTTTTGTTGTTACAGTGAAGTTCAAAAATTATTTTCACTTTTTCTTCAGATATTTAATTGTGTGGTTTTCTTCATGGGTTGAAGGCTGAAAATGAAGAATTTTATTTAATAGAAAAATGAAGGTTGAAAGATAAATTATCCCCAAAAAAATATTTTCATTACATAATTATGCCATGAGATTAGATTCTATTAGAATAATTTATAAGTACTTTTCTATTATACCAGCGCTAGTGATAAGTCACCAATAATGATGCAACCGCTAAACGGAATATTGCCGCCACATTTTTTAAAGAAAGTCACAGCCATTTTTTCACCCGCGCCAAAATGGCGACTGTGTGCTGTCGCCAGAAAGTCTGCTTGACGAGATTTGCGCCCATATAATGGAAAAGGACCGATTTATATGTACAATGAACAGACTAGATTCAAGATTAACACAGCTTGTTTCTTATCACAATTGGGTGTGTAAAAATATTTGATTATGAGAATAATCATAAGCATTAATATCGGCTTATGAGATTTAATTGGACTTAAACATTACTTATATTCCTTTTAAATCAAATGATAATTAGATTCAGTTAACTGTTAATAAAGATGAAATATCAGTAATATATATTTTTTTCTTTGTGTATAATAATATAAAGCACTTTAAATAAATATTAACAAATTTTTTATATTTTGATTCTAGAGATAATTATTTTTGCTTTGTGATTTTTCAGTCCAGTAGCGCCTTCAAAAATGGCACAATACCTGTTGATGAGAATGGAAAGCCAATTTCACTCCGAGAAGCCCAAGTTCAAAAACTTCAGTCAGAAATGCACCATAAAAGTGGTGTTAGATTAGTTTTAAGGAAGAAGGACTGCTTGAATGCTATTGCATTTGTCGAGTGTTTCAACCATGTTTGGTATGTAGAACATATTGTTTTCTTTTCCCTTAACAGCCGATTTGAGAAATACATTCTGTGCTTGTTAGCTTTATATATATATATATATATATATATATATATATATATATATATATAT
>JAPMOQ010063708.1:6313-19454 GCA_026543055.1 Argiope trifasciata
ACATACTCTGAAAATTTTAAATCAATACTTCAATTAGTTTTTGAGATATCATGTTAACGGTGGAGAATTTTTATGAAAATTATTGTTTTGAGAAAATTGAAGTTAAAGATAACTTTTAGTTGAAAAATATGGTACTTTTTATTAAAATTGCTTAAAATTCCCCTGGGCGATAGGTCAGACCTTCCTCTTTCTCATTATGTAAACATTTTTTCTTTCTGAGAGCAGAAAGTTTTTTTTTTTTTTTTTGAGTTTTTGCTTTTGTTACTGAATGTCTTTTGGAGTCATTAATTCGTTGATTTTCAATTAACGACAATCCACTTAGCATGTATCAGTTAGCCCTGAAAAACTTCCAGACTTGAAAATAGATTAAGGATTCAACCTGAGGAAAAGTGCTTTTACTGTTTTAATGTAAAGATTGTTTTAATCCGTTCACTGCCTCTACCCTCACCTAACATCAGGGCCATCTATTTAATTAGATGCCCCCTTCTTTGCTATCTTTTAAATGCAGCAGAAAAGGTCTCATCTAATAACATAGATGGTTTGGTTATAGAAAAGAACGCAATCGATGAGTTATCTCGTTGTCGGCAGTCAAAATGTTAACCAATGATATATGCGAATGTCCATTGCAAAAAATTATAACATTCGGAAATATTCATAATTTTTCTTCCTAAAAAATGTGTAATTGGAATTAGAATAACCATTACATCTATACTTATAATAAAGCTCAATGTGCGTGTGTGTGTATGTGTGTGTGCGTGTGTGTGTGTGTTGGCGCTCTACAGGCCAGACCGTTGGACCTACAGCTACCAAATTTGGTACACGTATACCTTGGAGATTGGGAATGTGAACCTCGGAGCCCTTTTTTCGAATTTTTAATTAGAATTTGAATTAATTAAAACTTAAGCGAAATTTTGACGCTTTTCCGCTATAACTTCCATAAATATGATCGCACAAACATGATTTTTTACAGCAATTTAAAGATTAAAAAAGTAGCTTTCTAACGGTATCAGTTTTTAAAATTTATAACGTAAGCTTCTACTTTTAACGAATTTTTAAAAAAATATTTTAACCATGTTTTTTTATCACGTGACTGGATAAAATAAAAGAATGCCGGAAGTTCAAATAAAAAAAGCTATCATCGCAAATAAATCTAAAGCAATACAACTTTCAGCACGTGACTGGATAAAATAAAAGAAACATAAAATGTGATATTTTCTAAAAAAAAATAAAAGCAAAGCAAAGGTTTCTTTAATCATTTGCAATATCTAAATCATTTATTCCATAAATCATCTTTATTTACAGTAAACCTGATTGAATTTTGACAGGATATGCATTGAAATCCCGACTTAATGGCATATTTATGTAATCGTTTGCAATATCTGTATCATTAATTTAATACTTTTTTCCCTTTCTCGCTTTCTTTAAAAAACACATTTAATATTTTGGCAACATAATCGAATTTTTTTTTAATATTTTGGAAACCAGTTTTAACCGATGGTTAAAACTGACTGATTTATAAAATTAAAGAATATTATTAGGAAAAGGCGTACTTTTAGAACTTTCCGTCCATCATCTTAAAGAAAATATTAATTTCAGGTCAATTAATGCCTGGAATTACTTCAAGGCTAATGAATATGTGATTTAATTAAAAATTTTAGAACGCTTTACACATGGCGAACCAGCTGGTCGCCAAAGGCGGCTAGTAAACAATAAAAGTAAAATAAATATTTAATAATTCAAATTAGTTTACACAAATCTAAAATTATATCAGCTACAGAAAGCATTTAAATTAACGTTTTACCCAAGGCTCTGATAATAAAGTACAAATATTAAGCATATATTAACTAAGAAATTACCATTCTTAGGCTATAAATCGAATAAAATAATTTTTTAATCAACATTTCTTGGGTTACATGCTTTAAGAAAATAATAAAAACCCCTTCCAATTTTTCTCGTTAAAAATATATAGTATGTACATTTCTACAAAATAAAAAGCGATTCTTTAATTTTTAAACATTTTATATCAGAAAAGAAAAATAATCTCTTTGAAAGAGATCGCTACAAAAAATTTATACTTTAATTCAAAGAAGTGACATTATTCTAAGATTTAATAATATAAAATTTATAAAAATGGGAGATAAACAATCAGAACTAGCAACTTTTTGCAGCAACAATATATACAGATAACTACATATAAACAGCAGTGAATAATCTGCGTTCTTGACATCAACCTAGAGATTAGTCTCGTGATGAAATTTATCACGTGATTTGATTCACGATGTCAAGGAAATATTCCTTTGACATTTTGATCATATCGCAACTCAGTTAACCGTAAAAAAACCAATTGCAAATATAAAACTCACGACTTTTTAAAATGTTTGGAACTCAATAGAGATCCAATTAAAAATTAATTAAAAATATAAAAAAAATTGCTAATTTTTCAAGGGATTCGTTTCTATTTATTTCTTTACATCTGTGAAAAATCCACAAAGATTCACTTCACAGAGTTATTCATTTCATAATATCGTTTATTATAAAATATAATGGAATTCCTTTTACAAATTTGTCACATTATTTGATTCACGATGTCAAGGAAATATTCTTTTGACATTTTGATCATATCGCAACTCAGTTACGGTTAGTAAAAAATCAATTACAAATATAAAATTCATGTCTTTTTAAAAGGTTTGGAATTCATAAGAGATCCAGTTGAAAATTCCATAAAAATCAAAGAATTTTGCTAATTTTTCAAGGGATTTTTTTTCTGGTCCTTTCTTTACGTCTGTGAAAAATCAACAGAGATTCGCTACAAAAAATTATTCTTTTCTTAATATTGCTTATTATAAAATATAGTTGAATTCCTTTTACAAATTCATTTTACTGATGTACATAAACTGGGGTAAATACTTCGTATACAAATGAAGAAATTAAGAATATTTCAGTTATTGTGATTTAATGATAGTTTAATCTTTGAGCAATTACTGATGTAGAAAATAAAAGTCATGTCAAGGAAAAAAACGCATGCAAAAGCATTTTATCCGTAAGGCATACAGCTAGAGGGCATATGCAACAATAGTTTTATAGCCTAAAACAGAACAGGTCCTATTTGAGCTTAATACGATTTACCAAGTTCCATTCTTTTAATTCAATTCCAAGAAAATCATTACTTCAATTTGTTTCGACATTACGGTCCATTACCGATGTATGTGACTTTGCCCCTGAAAGCTGTATCATATTTCCAGCGAATTGTTAAACGTTTTTAATTTTACTTTTATTTATTATCTACTACGTTTCTTTTGAATGTGAATAAATCAACACAAAAGTTTAGGTTGTTTACATTATAATACTATTTACCACTCAATTGAGACCAAGCTAATTTCCATTAGATTTTTAAAATAAATTTAATGTCTTTCAACTGTCATTTTTCATGATAATTTTCATTTAATTTAAAGCGGTTTTATTTCTTATCTGCTGAATTCTTCACTGCATTATTATTATATAAGATTTAATTGTTATTATAATGATTGATTTATATTGTAAAAAATACGCTGGTAAAATGTTTAAGAAATGAAATAAATTTTCATTTTCTAAAAGACAAAACATAATTAATGGTATGATAGAAACGTCAAATTAAAATTAATTATATTTAAATTATGCTGTTATTTCTAGACTCAATATGATTATTGATAATAAAAGTTTTTTATTTTATTTTGTCAAGCATTTTTTACTTTTATTGAAACGATAAAAGCTCAAAAAGAGAAAAATTGAGGTGTTTTTTAAAAAAGCTTTTAGCTTTTTTTTAATAAACTAGGGAGTTCCGCCCCCTTGTTCGATTATGCTCGCCAACTCCCAGAAACTGCTAATGCAGTTCCCTTCAGATCGCTAAGCTCGCTCAACATCTACGAAACTACTTAAGTAAAGCAAAATATATATTCAGATTTTATTCCAAAGTATATCCAACTGCATTTGCAAGCATGGCCCCTCATCACAATGAAGCCCAGAACACACCTTCAATTGCCCCATCATTGCTGCTGCCCTCTTTCGAGGTAAGATATTCTGTACAGACTTCAGGCTGCGAAGCTTGCTGAGCTCGTCCTAAAGACTTTTTTGGACACATTTGAATTTTTTGTTATCCATTGGAAACGACAGCAACAACATTCCAAAATATGATAAAACAATAAAAGAAATAAAAAAAATGTAAAGCAAAAAATTCACTCGCAAAAATCATCTGCATCAAAGTTCTTTGTAAACACAAATCAGCTTTTATTTAAATTACTACATTCAAAAACCAAATAAATAAATAATTTCTTTTCCCACATTTTTCAAAAAAATAATGTCGATATTTCGTGAATTTGTCTCTTGAATTTACTTCTTTTCCCAGTAATGTGCCTGGCAAAAATAAAGGTGTCCTGACGTAGTTCCACAGCTATGTTCCTGAAGTTCGGAAACTTCGTTTCGAACACATAAAAGTTTAACCATATCTCGTTCATTCTTCTTATGAACGATTCTTGAGCATTTTCTCTTTTTCTATGATTTCTTTTTAAAATCGATACGGCATGACGTAAACTAAACATAAAAAATTATGTCGATATTTTGACAGTTAATTTTTTTAAACAAATTTCAAACCGATGCAATAATAACGTTAGCTTGAAATCTTATCAAACCATGTGGTGTTGTTTTTAGGTGAGATCGAAGTGTTGCCATATGGCAATTAACAAATTCGGACTGATTTTGTATCCACGTAAGCGTTTTGTTCACATAGATAGATTACCAGCAATAAGTTGCCTAATATTTTTCAAACATCTTCACTCGTTCGCTTAATGTCTTTTTAAATGACAATGGGGATTACCATATTAATGTTTTAAGCACTTTAAGTATTTTCTTAAAGTAAAAATTTGTTTCATTGTTATTCAAGTTTCAAAATAATTTATTCGCATCTATCATTTATTTAATTTTTGCTCTACATTAAAGAATTTTCAGAAATTGTAGGAGAACATATTAATGCATCTAGTAGGAAACACCATTTATGAATATTATTTTTTTTATCAATATTATCTAAAAATTGATATTGCAATAATTTTCTTCGGTTTTTTCATGCAATATTTGAAAAATTGCATTCGATGGCGTTACGTATGCAAACTATCATGTAGAATTAAATATCCATTAAAAATTTGGAATGAAGTTTTATATTTTATATCAATATCAGATTCCTAACAACATTATTGAATTTTTCTGACACCATTAGAGTGATATAACAAAACTGATATGAATATTCAGATATCATAATAGAAATTTGGAAAAAAAAGTTTTTTAAGTATGATGCACACTTAATATTGAATTTTATTTGAATTAGCCTTTACTTTCCTTTACTGAAATCTTATCTTTATAAATAAAAATGAATGTTTCCATGTATGTCTCTTAGGCACTCCTAAGCCTTCACCCGATTTAGATGAAATTTGGTCAGCTTATTATTTACACTTACGGGATGTTTATAGAACTGTTAAAATTTTTAAAAAATGGAATCTCAACCGCATTTATTTGCCAAGAATTCATCTCCAAATAACTCGCCAAGTTGACAATAGATTCTGTAGAAATGCTAAATCCAAGTTTAAAGGGTAATACTTTGTAGCTATAGTACACAAATGTCATGAAAGTCATTCTCGGAGGTAACAACTTTAATACAGATCATGCGAGAAAGTGTTGGGGAGACCAACCCTGGGGGTTTTATGTTTTAATTAAATATTAACGTTTTTCGCAGTAACCATCAAACATATTGTTGTACAAATAATTTTGCACCATATTTATTTTCAAAAATTATTGTTTCAATTATATTAAAGATTTTATGGTATAATTTTCTATGTTTAAAAATTTTAAAAGAAAATATTTTAATCGCATTTTCTAAAATTAAATTGGTGAATTCTGAACGAATATAAAACGAGTCACGAGAGCAAACAGTTTCTTTCATTGCCATTCTGAAAGAACACTAAGTTTTACAATTCTAAAAGAATACACAAATCTAATATATAAAAATGAATATTTGTTTGTTCGTTTTTTATATACTGTCGTACCATTCATCCTATTTCAATAAAACATTGCAAAATTATTGATTGATTTCACTTCATAATTTTCGGCAGCAGCAACACGCCGGGTATAAGCTTGTTAGATATAAACGACAAACCAATGCAGGCGAAGTTTGAACAATTTTTAATCTTTCATTAAATGTTCATATATTATTAATAATCAAAAATATTTTGGAACCATTGTCTAAGTTTATTCAAAATTTTATATGAAAATTTCTTAATTCAATTCCGGGAGATTATTTCTAACATTATTATTTTTCATCCATTGATTTAGTTGAATATCTTGTGGAAGAAAAAGTGTATACGTTAAAATCAGGAAAAAATATGTCAAATTAAAAAAAAAAAATTGTAGACATATAAAATGGAAATTTAAATATCATAAGTTGTGTTTTAAATAATTAATATAAAAATTTAAATCTATCTAGAGCAACAAATTTAATGCTATAAATTATAATTCGTATTGAATTTAAAAATTTCACTGATTGGAACACGAGTAAAAAAACAAATTTTATGCAAAAGAACGCAAATGACTGGAATTTTTGAATTTTAATTTTGAAAGTAATCCGATTGGTATAAACCAAATAAATAAAAGTGATATAAAATACTTATTTTTATTACTGCTTAAAATAATATTATAAAAAAATGTTTGCAATTAAGGCCCGAAATTGTATTTCCCAGAATAATGTTTAAAAATAATAAAAGTTCCTTTTTTAAAGACATTAGAAGGATATAAAATTATAGCCCACTATTTTTCGACCAGCATTATAGCATATTTAGAAGTTGATATTCACTGTAATAAGGATTTTTGTTAATAAGCTTTGATAATGTTTTGATTTCTGATCCTTCAAGATTTCGTGAATCTTTTTTTTTTCTTGCATATTCACTAAAACAAAATCCTCCTTACTTACATCACTATGCTTTATGAATTATTGGCAACACTGACATTAATAATCACTGACTTAAATATTTCAAATCTGGTTCACAAACAACATGTTATTTACTGCCTTTATGACTAACAAAAAGTCCCTATAGCGTTCGGAATGTTAACTTTCGAAATCCAAGAATGTTAGAAGAATGCTTCAAGCTTCTCTCTTCCTCAGATTCCTAAAAATGAAACAAAAACGAAATCACGTTACAAACACTGCTTGCTCAATTCACTTTGGTTGGGGGAATTACCTTGTTAACTTTTTTCCGTTGAAAATGCAGTGATAAAAAAAAACACGACCCTTTTCTTCTGAATGATAAAAAAAGTTATGTTTGTTTACAAAAACTTTCTTTGGGCGGGATGCATTCAAAGCGAAAACGCGTTGCCACCTCATTCAAAGCAATTACGCGTGAATGCAACAGTTGGTTTCGTGACCGCTGGTAATTTTAAATAGGTAGGTTCTCACAAAAGAAATCTTTTTCAATTATTCCCCAGCCTACGTTCTTCTTCAGCGAATAATTGTAACTCTTTCCTGTGCTTTACTTACAGAATTGTTACAAATGTTTCGTTGTGTGATTTGAAGATTTAAAATCTACTTTTACCATGGAAGCCCTTGATTTAAAGGTTTTGGAGCAAATGTTTCGAGACATATTTGATTTATGCTTCGATTGTTTCGCAGTTATCATCTACTCTAAAAAGCGGTTTTGTCCGTTATTACCGATAAGAATTCGTAACAAAGAACTATGATTGTATCTTCTAGAAATTCAAGTATATCGGCTCATAGAATTATGATACGCTTTTCTACCCATGTTTCTATCGAGCGATACCTGTTTCATGGCCAATAGACAGTAAGTTCGAGCACAGCATATAACCACATACTTTGATCTGGTAAGCAGAGGAATTTCGTTGATTTTGAATTTTCCTTCGCATTGCGAGTAGGAAGTTTTCGAAAGAAATACGTCAGCTTGTGTGTTTTTGTCATTTAATGCTAGTTTAAAATTCACGATGCCTGATTTTGGTAGGTTGTCAAATAAATTCTCAAAATCGTTTTATAAAAACTTTATTTTATAAAATTTTAAATACATAAATGTTTATTTCCCTAATATATTTCTTGTCTGAGGTAATTTTCTAGTTATTTTTCGCTTCCACTTTTTACAGTATTCCTGAATGCTCTCAAAAGTCGGATTTCTCAACTGCTTTCGCTGTTTTACATTTCATATCATATCTTCAAGACTATGATACTACTTATGACTCTACTTTCTATGATACTATGATATACTACTTTCTATGATACTATGATATGATACTACTTTCAAAAACTTAAAACACTTACAAGTGGTCGAATCTGGTACGTAAGAAAAGTTATTTAGCTTTGTGACGGAATTATGACTCAAAACTTATGATCAGCATTGAATGAGAATTCTTACCGTACGATTTACTCACCCTATGAAATTTTGATTCAACTTTATGCCCATTAAGTATTTTCAACAATAATAATTGAGTCAAGTGTGATTTACTCATCCCATGATATTTTGACTCAGTTTTATACCAATTTCGTCTTTTCAACCGTAATAATCCAGTAAAGTACAATTTAGTCAATAATAGTCATCAAGTCATTGAATTAACATTCGGTAATCAAAAGAGCGAGCATATATTCGATGTTTACGTCAACATGGTTTAGTGTATTTATTTATACTTCAGATATTGGAGAGGAAAAATTGGCGTTTGTATTCGCTTTTTTTATAAGTAAACATCACTAAATGAGCATTTTTTGTGTATTTTTCGCACTCTATTATGTCTTCATTAGACTGGCTCTTCATCGTTTAGAAGTTCGTGGATTTTATCATCTGTGAAGCCAGGGTTGTTTATTTTGCCTTGTAAGCGTTCAACGCTACATTCTAAATCAGCTTTTTTTCATTAGTTGAATCATTTATTTTCGTAAGTGTGGCGCGAATTGTTTCTTTCCGATTACAAATCATTTACGTTTATCTAAATCAAGTTTCTCTTCAACGATTGACGTTATAATTCGGGTTTGTATCGAAAGTTTATATAAACAAGTTTAGTATGACTTTTCCCGAGTATGTTTCGACACCAAAAGTGTGGATTTATTGGTATTCATTTAGACTAAAAGTATTAAACTTTATTCTTCTCAAAACATAACTAACTATTTATAGTTGAATCTATAAATAGTTATATTATAGGTTAGTTACATTATTATAGTTATATTATTTATAGCAAATTCAGAAACAGAGATATTTGATATAATTTCGTCTTCTACAATGATTTATGGTAGTCCTTTTCTAACGGGAATCCTGCAATCTCGATTATATATTTGCTTCACTTCAAACAAAATCGTCTATAAATATTTATTAGAATAAATAACTTTCTACATTTTTAAATTTCCTGGGATCTTTCCTCTGTTTTACAAAAGTACTCCCTTCGGCAGTACATCTAAACTTGGAACGATACAGAGAAGATTACCATGACCATGATTATACGCAAAATCGTAAAGCGTTCCAGATTTTTGTTCTTTGGAATTCCTTTCTAAATTTAATCTTCATACACATCCAGTTGCTGTAGGAGACTTGGGACTTTTGAAAACTCTTCAAAGTAGAGGTTTTAATATTTTATTTTGTTGGATTCGAAGTCATACGGGAATTACTGTCAATGGAAAGGCGATAATGCTGTAAAAACTGCATCTTCCCTCTTGCATCACAGAATTCCATACAGTGATGTAAAGAAATCTATTGCTAATAGGATGTTTTCTTTGTGGCAAGAGACATGGGATATACAGATACAGATAAACTGCACTTTATTTAACCTGCTATTGACACATGGCCAGTTTTGCCAATGCGTGGGGCTGATGTAAAATTATGTCATCTACGTATTGGACATATTCGGGTTACCCACAAGTACCTACTTTTTGGAGAAAGGGCGCCTATGTGTTCTTCATGCTACACCGAATCGACAGTTAGTCATATTTTGATTGAATGATCAGCTTTTGACTCTTATCGCTACCATTTTTTTCACTCATCAAATGTAACTCTCCCACTATTGCTGGGAAAGAATGATCATCCAAACATCTTTAAATTTTTAATTGCTACTCACCTTTTACCATATATTTAACTTGAACTATTTCCTTTTTTATTTTTAAAAAAAGATGTCATTTTTTGGTATAGTTTGTTTAAGCTTTTTTACATTAAATTTTACATGAAAATATAATTTTATACGAAGCTTCAAGCGTTAACAATGTTCTACCTTTTACCACAATATGGCCAAGAATGACCTTTGGGCCAAAAATCCCAAAGCAACCAACCAGCCAAAAAGTTATACAAAAAAAAAAATCATAACTTTCAAGAACTGCAAAAGCAGAACGTAATATTCTACAGAAAAGGTCTACATTTCTTTTGACTGTTTATGGTTTATTAGTGTATCTTCTGCAAACAAATATTATCAAAATTCCACTCATGGCATTTAATTGAGAAGCTTAGTTTGCGTATTTTTCGAACCGCTTACAAAATAGCATTGTTGGTTTCGCTGAAAAAGGATTGTCGGAGAGAATTCTTGAAGATTATTAAATTATCAAAGATTATCATTTTTTAGGGCCTACTTATTACAAAACATTATTAATGACGACATGTCTCATGTTAATATGGCATGTAAATGCGAAAAGAAATTCAATCACCCATAAATATTTGTTATTCAATTTTGGTTTAAAATTCAATAGATCTCTAATACTATCTTTAGATGCCTAGCTGATACTTTTATCAGCAATTTCTCCACTACATCTACAGAAAGCAGTCCACCATTAATCATTTAGAATGGAAAAAAATTAATATAGAGTTTTAAAAATCTGAAATTTTATTCTTGCCAATTTATAGGAAAATAAAATGAATAAGAAAATTGTACAAGAATCTTACACACATTTTCCAATGCTGTTGATAAAAATTGCCCTAAAATACGCAATCTCGATAGTAAAATGCTTATTTTTTAGCTTATAAAGTGATCTTATCCGGAAAAGTCATTGTTTCAATGACAACAAACAAACCGAACGAAGCCCAAATATATGAATTTCATTTTCTCAAATTTGTATTATTCTTTTAATCCGTGAATCGCTGATTGTTTGACTAATAAATATTTCTCTCATTTTCGCTTATCTTATATCCTACATTAGTTTGAATTCATATATATTATTCTATAAGTACGAAATTTTCAATTAAAAAAATCATTTTTCAACAATATAATTGACAATTTCGAATAAATAAATTAATCAAATAAAAAGAAAGACATGAAATGAGAACAATATTATTAATAAATTTTGCATTCCATTTTATTTGAACGTTTGTTTTTTTAATTTTTAAGAGCAGAGATAATGATAAATACTTTTTTAAAATATGCAATCAATAAATTTCCTTCTCAGATTATTTAAAAAATTGATAATAAAATAATATACTTATTTTACTCGGAAAATAAGGCCGGTGTCATTTCATTTCTCGGAAAAAATACAATCAAATTTTGCTCTATATTTTTCAACCTCGTTCTTTTTTTTAATTCCACAAGATTATTATATTGTTCTCCAAAGGTGAAATTGAAATTTAAATGCATTGGGTGGAACTGTTGGTACCACCGTCCTTGAAAATTAACTCAGAGAATTTATGAAATTACCGCTTTCCGAAAACAAGTAAAAAGGCAAAAATGAGATCATTTTCAAATATAAAAATGCATAAAATTCAAAAAAGCTTTTAATATGTTCCTTATGATGTTAAAATCTAGAGCAAGATATAATGGAATCAGTTTTAAATAACATATTTAATAGATTATAAGAAGAGGAGATTATACCAGTACATTTTATAAGAGCTGATTTGAAACTTAACGAATGAATATTAATTTTAAATTCCATATGTTATTAACGTTTTAATTTTGTTAAATCAAAACTACAGTTTAACTAATATTTAATAAAATGGAATCCAGAATTATATAGTGAAGACTTATTGAATAGTTAAATTTTTAAATTAATACAATGAATTCTTAATACTAAAAACTTTAAATGCCTCAAATTTTCAATTTTATTGAGAATTATTAGGTGGAGACTAATTAATGACAAATAATTTTTGGTAATTCTATTTTAATCTTCTTATTTAATTCGGTAAAGACTAAGACACAATCCAAAGATAATTAAACTGAAAAAATAATACTCGAATTCTCTTTTAGAGCATTAATCCTGTTCAATATTCTGATTTTTATTCAAAATGTTTTGAAGTCTGTTAATTGGCAAATTTAGGACACTTATATTTGTTTCAATGTACCAATTCAATTGGAATCGATCGTTAATGTGCATTAAGGTAGGAAAGAGTATAATAAAAATTTTGCATAGAAAAGTGCAAACGAAAATATAATGTAGAATGCCAATATATATCAGAAGTTAAAAATAAAGAAATAGGGCCAATAAATACTAACTCAAATAACAGTTATATTATTATAGGATTGAGAAAATTCAGATTATTTTCAACAAGATAGAACAGACAGCATTTTATATTAGCAACCTAATATTCTGCAAATATCTCGATTTTTCCCAGATATAGTAGTTAGAAAGAATTTTATTCTACAGAATCTAATTTTGAACAAAATCTTGAACGTAGAATTGTTCTCAAAGGAGCTAACCCTAGTAGAACACAAACACTGTACAATATTGTACGATCTTGATAAACATTCGCAATATTTTGGGATATTGATAAATCTATCTTATACTATAATACGAGGAATGGTTGCCAAGTCGAAAATCGGCCCAAAATTAATAAACTCCGGTAAACTTGGGGGTCTGGGGTTTTTGCCCACGAGGAATCGATTGTCGCCGGTTTTGAAGCGCTACGGTCGAGCAGTTCGGAGTTACAGATAGGATATTTTCAGACTTTATTAGTTCGCCATAATGGCTACTTAAATTTTCAAGCGGTAACGGGCTGCCATCTATAGCCAATATGGCGAACTAATAAAGTTTTATGTTTATGCTGTTATAGGTTTATAATATGTTTCTTATGTATGTATATATGTTTGGTTTTTCTAAATAATTTTGTCAAAAATATTGAACTTCAACACACTTTAATCTTTACCTTTACTTTACCTTTGTATAGAATAGTTC
>JAPMOQ010063708.1:48176-80535 GCA_026543055.1 Argiope trifasciata
TTGCTCTTTTTGACTTTGTGAGAATGCTCAAACATTGCTCTTTTTCATGTTGCGAGATGCTCAAACTTTGCTCTTTTTCACTTTGTGAGAGGTTCAAACATTGCTCTTTTTCACTTTGTGAAATGCTAAATCATTGCTCTTTTTCACTTTGTGAGGTGTTAAAACATTGCTCTTTTTCACTTTGTGAAATGCTCAAATATTGCTCTTTTTCACTTTGTGAGAATGCTCAAACATTGCTCTTTTTCATGTTGCGAGATGCTCAGATATTGCTCTTTTTCAGTTTCTCACAATGTTGTAAATTCCCCTGTATGAAATTTAACAGTCCACTTGCTTTACTTAAATATTAAATGTAGTAAATATAAAATGCAGTTTCTTACAAGGTAAATCTAAAATTATAAATTTTTAAATGAAAACTAAATTATTTTCCATTCTTTAAAAACATTATTAGAAGCAAAAATAAAATAGAAACAGCGTTGTATTAAAAGAAATATTTCTCGTAAATTGATATCATAAGAAATGCATGTTTAACAGCGAAGAAAATATTTCATAAACTCATTAAAGATCTCATTTACTTCCATTTTATAATTTATTAGAAAATAAATGAAATATTTTTTGTAGTATATAATCCTAATCATATTATTTTTCACACTGCTATTTACTTTAGTTATACAATATCGTTGTGATTTAATTTAATAATACATTTATACATTTAATAGTTCAGGAATTCATTAAAAATAGAACTGACTTTCATTTTATGATTTATTATAAAATAAACGAAATATTTCTATAGTATATAATCTAAAACGTATTATTTTTCACTCTACAATTTTGCTTCAGTTATACAATATCATTGTCTTTAATTTCCTTCTTTTTCGGTTTTAGTTTAACACTAATTCTTGTTTATTTAAAGATGCGTTAATTTAAAGACTGAAATTCAGCAAAATGACACAAATAAAATCTCAAAATGAATTTTTCTTGGATATTATATCTTATCAAAAGGAGGATTTCTATTTTGGGAAATACCTTGAAGAAATATTTTCTTCAAGCAATTCTTAGAGAGACTGAATTTAAGATATTTTATACATCATTATTAAAATATTATTTAACGAATAGCATATATTGACACTTTAAAGATACTTTTTTAGTTCTTACATAGCTATCAACTTTCCGATTCTTTCTTAGTCTTTTTAACTTTATTTGAATTTTAACATTCTTCATTAACATTATTTTACTAACTGAAAATAATTAAGAATTTTAAATCGAAACGAAGAAAGCAGCAATCGAATCGAAAAGAATACGATAAACTTTAATAAATTAAAAGTCCATTCATTAAAATATACTCTACAATTTAACTTGAAGGTTATTTTATAGATAAAATATCACACCTTCTTTAAATTATTTTATTAATAAGAAGAATTATGACGAAATTTTTAAAGGTTATTTATAACCATATCTCATAACGTATATAAATATCTAGTCGATACCATCTGAATCATAAGTTTGTTTTGTCGTTTGATGTAAGCCATCTTTCTTCTTTATGTGGTCATTGAAGGATTAATGTATTAAATATAGTTTTAAAAGAGGAAGTTTATTATTTTCCTCATTTCTTGCAAATAATTTTGCATCAAATCTTTTCTGATAATAATCAAAGAAATTTCTATCGTAATGGCTTACACTGGGTGATAAGAATAGTTGATATCTTCCTTTTATTAGTTTGTCTGAAATTCTCAACACGTTATATCTAGAATAGAATTAAAATATCATTTGAAAGCAGTAAAAAAGTTACATTATATTTCCTTTTCAAGTCCTTTTGAAAAAATAAAAAAATTACGTATTACATTATAACGTATATATATATATGCGTGTGTGTGTAAAGATTTATAATTATTGGATGCAGGTATGTTTTGAAGACATTGAAGAGACTTTTGTTGCTATTACGTTGTTTTATTTCATCACAGAAAAGCAGGCCTTGGTTATGTACAAGCTGAGAACAACGAACGCACACACAACACAGAACGACAGTTAAGAATGAGGGAAAGCTCACGAAATTTTTATCCTGCATCTTAAGTAGCTTATTTTAATAGGGAAAATCTTGTTTACAGTGCTCATCGACTATTAAGTTTCTCATGGGGATGTCTGCACATGTGACTCGCAAAGCAGGAGGAACACAGGGATATTTTTTAAAACTATTTGTTTAGATGAGCAACTTTTATCCATCACTCTCACCGTGGGAATCACTGTCTAAAGAACTTTACAAAGCATTTCTTGAATTAATTAAGCAGATAACGTGGATCAGGAAATAATAGAATTTTTTAGAACGAAGTTATATGGGCTAAATTGAGCTAAAATTTAAGAAATGAATTCAGTTTAACATACTCATACACAAGCATATACACAGATACACACAGACACACACACACACACAGACACACACACACACACTGACACACACACACACACAGACACACACACACACACACACACATATATATATATATATATATTGAAAAATAATAAAATTTGTAATAAAATTTAAGGAAATTTAACCAAAAGGGTTCACACTCTACACAAAATTGTAATGACACAATCCTATTTTTCTTTGTACATAAGTTATAGAATATAATGATGAATGAAATAAACGGAAATATAAGAAAAGTTTTGAGATGCAAAGAAGTTATCGATAAAAATGTATGCATATTGTATATATATATGTGTTTATATTTCCATAAATTCACAAGGAAATTTTTCTAAAAATACGTATAAATGAAAAAGCATTTCCCTAACAATAAACATTCTGGTTAATTTTTATATTATTTGAAATACCCGCTGTGAAATATTTACATAAATACTTCTATTAGTTTTAGCGACACCATGCTAACGGTGGAGAATTTTTATGAGAATTAAAATTGACGTTAAAGGCAAAGTTTAGCTGAAAAATATATTTTGCTTAAAATTCCCATGAATAATAATTTAAACATTCTTTTTCTTAGAAAAAAATAAACTATTTCGGAAAGAGGAAAGTCTAAATTATATGAAATAACAATTTTTTTAAAAAAATTAGCCGATGTGCTTAGTATAACCAGTGTTTCCAACGTAGTCGGATACTTTAAGACAATAAATATGACAAAACCTTTTAATATCTTCATTTTATAGGTCTTCTTCATAAAGAAAATAGAAAGCAGTATTTTAGAGGAAAGGTAATTTTTCTTTGTATTTATTAGGGTGGAAGAAGAACTGAACATTATTCAACACATATCTTTTGTAAGAAAAATCATTTGCAAGATCGTGGATAGGAATAAAAATTCGAAAATGTTACAAATTTAACCAGATCTGTTAGAACATGCGAAAAATAAAAGTCAATGTTTTCAACGTAGTCCGATATCTTAATAACACATAACTTTAATTGGAGTGAAAAAAAGGTCATTCATTTAAGTATTATATTAAATCTTTTTTCTTTGCGAATATTAACATCACGATTCGGAACGCCTTCAGAGACGATTCTCAGAATAGCCAAACACTTTGCATGGCACTCTCGTTTTCCGTCGCCCATCGCGTTTTCCTCCCCACCTGGAAGAGGAGGTGAGAAGAAATTCTGCGCGCCGCGGTGCGTGACCGAAGTGAACTAGATTCGGAATAAAATGTCCGTGTTTTGGCTGTACGTCACTCAAAACTCTCTCCGAAACCGTAAGCGGGGGACTTAACCGTTTTGTGCCAATGCCCTGCGTCTTCTGGAATACATGAAACCACTGCTCAACTTCACTCCACTACTCGCTTGAATACTGCTCTTGAAAATACCGTTTGCGAAGTTCAAACATGGATTGGTATGAAAACTGGAATTTATTCTTTTTATTATTATTGTATAAGGGTCTTTATTCCCTTCTTATTAATACTCTTAAAATTCTCTTCTTGTATATATATTCTTATAAATACTCAACGATTAGAAGCATTTATTGAAATTAAATTTAAATTAATACTCTTAAAATTCTCTTCTTATATATATATATTCTTATAAATACTCAACGATTAGAAGCATTTATTGAAATTAAATTTAAATCGATTCCGATTTTAATCGAAATTCATTCAGATATTCATACTTTGAAAATTTGAATAACTTTACGAATTCATTAAAAAGGAATGTTTTATTAAAATACATTCCACTTACTTTAATAAATACTTATGAAATCATTAAAAAAGGAATTTTATTAAATTCATTCAAGAAACTTTGTGTTATTGTTTTTTTAAATATAATGTTTAACTACAGTGTCAGATTTCAACTAATATCATAATGTGCTTTTAGTTATTAGGATACCTTTGTCAACACAAATTTTTGCCAATTTAATTTTGTTTTAGAAAATTAGAATCATTTCCCGATTATTTTAAGTGTATCTAAAATTTTTCTAAAATTTTTATTGATTATGTAAATTTTATAATAAGTCCTATAATTAGATTTATAATAAGAATAATAATAAGTGATTATCAATGGAAAATATATAAAATTTTCGAATCTATTTTTCATCTATAAAACCTTTATATAAGTACGCTTAAATTTAATATAATTCAATAAATAATTATATGACACCTTTAATACCTTTAATTATTTTTAATGGATAGTTTCGCTATTGTTTTAAATACTTTAAAATATTTCAAATCTCTATTGTGTATGTAAGTATTATAATATTACTCTTAATTAAAATAAAAATAAAAGTAATATTCGTTGAGAATCAGTAAAAAAAATATAAATTTATCGAATATATTTTTCATGTATTAAATCTTCACATAAATACTCTTAAATATAATATGATTCAACAAATAATTGTATTACGTACCTTTAACACCTTAAATTAATTGCATATAACTTTTAAATAATACATTTAAAAATTAATTTTTAATCGTAATCTGTCAGCCTTAAATAAAATTATTTAGCTTAAACAACTTTTCCAATGCAAAGACTGAACTTTTCCGAATGATAAAATGCATTTTCGATTTGAATAATAACATCATCATAATGCAAAACAAGATCTGTATCGTGCGCATTATCGTTAGAAAATGATCTTTTTCCCTCTATAAAAATTCCTTAATATATAATAACATATTTTTCAAAAATTACTTATCTTGAATTAATTTGTTATTGTGTTAATGAATGGAAATTTACACATTATAAATATCTGAAAATTATTTCAAGAAAGGAACATTATTATAGCTTTGAAAATATACTTTTATAGTTTAGTTATGTTAACGTCCCGTTTAAAGCAACACGAGGGCTATTTTGGGACGGAACTCGTCATTTTGAACCACGGTCAGATGACGAGGACGACACCTGAACTGGTACCCCCCTATCCACACCACACCACCATCGGGAGGACATTTGGCCTAACAGATTTAACGCGCAACAGACCCCCTCACACGACGGTTCTTCGGAGGAATTGAGTCTCGAACCTGAAACCCTCCGGTTCCGAAGCCGAGACTTTACCACCGGGCCACCTCGACCCTACTTTTATAAGACAAAAGGAAAATTTATATTGGTCATAATATACTTGTTTAAATTTCCGAACTTTTTTTTAACAAATGCAAACGAATACAAACGTCACCACATACGAAATCATTAAAAAAGGAATGTTTTATCAAGGTCACTCAAGAAAGTTTGTGTTATTGCCTTTATAAAAAATATATTGTTAACCTACAGCGGCAGATTTCATACAAATATCATTATGTGCTTTTAGATATTAGGATACTTTTGACATTTGCTTCAATAATATTATGCCCAAATAATATTTGTGCGTTCGATAATATTGTGCTCACAACAAATTTACTTCAATAATATTGTACTCAAGTATGGATATAAATAGATCTGGAGTCCTAATATCTAAGTAAAAATATACATTTTCATGATGTACATGAAATAAAAAAGCTTAGTATAAAATATATCATTAACATGCTTAAAATGTGCTAGTAAATTTACTTAAAATGCGCTACTGTAAATGTACTTAAAATAGGCTACTGTAAATGTACTTGAAATGGGCTACTGTAAATGTACGTAAAATGTGCTACTTTACTTGTAACTAAATTGACAGAGTAGAGGAAAGTAGCGCCCGGGGTACAATAAGTTTTTCGCCTCTAAACACCATAAGTAGTTTTACTAGTCTACATTACCACCAAGTCAAGATTTTTTTTTGCGTTCTTTTATCATATTTTTTGTCAATGGGAAATATATTCCTCAGCATTTAACTTCCGTGGTGTTAATGATTGGCAGTGGCGTAGCTATTGGTTTGTATAGTAGGAGTATCCATACCTTCCATTCAAATTAATATCTAAGTCACTGCCAATTTCTTGAAAGATAGGCACCAATATTTACCTAGTTAGGGTCTCAAAATACTGAAATCCACCATTTTTTTAAACTAACACAGTAGTTACAACAGCTCAGTGGATAAGATGATTGTATTTAGTTACAAATTAAACTCTCCGAATCAAATGCAAATATAAATTACTAACATAATTAGTGCGAATTGAGTCCTGTTAAACTCTCCAAAAACTCTAATATAAAATTTCAAACTACTTGCACAAAATGATATGATATTCAAATTTCTGTTATATTAATTACAAAAGAAAATTGTAAACAAATTTTTTATGTCTTAATATTACTTTTTGAAAATTGAATTTTTTTTTTCTTTCTTGAGAGAATGCGGGAAAAAGACTCACATATCTCAATAGGATTAATAAAAAAACATATTTTACTTCTCTATCATTTTATAAAATAATTTGTGATCTAATTAAGTTATATATAGATAATAAATGCTGTAAAAAAGTTGAAGAAAATAATTTTTCTAAATGGTTAAGTTTAAAAAGAAAGAACATCGATCTGTCAAGAAATCAAATACTTTCTTTTATATAATTTCTTATATATAATTATTTTGCATTATAATATTTGGTAGTGGAAAGATCAAAAATAAGGGTCATTATTTATTTTGGCTCTATAGATAATAAAAAAAATCGTTTCATGTTTGTACAATATTTATATTGATTTATAAACATGATGTTTAAAAAAATAATAAATCGATGCAAGTTCCATGCATAACGCAATAATCATATTACGAGCAAACCTGTTCAGATGACTGAAATTTAAAAAAACTATAAAACTAATCTAAATCAGGGCAATAAATGCAATTAAACGAAAAATTAAATAATATATGAAGAGGTTTAGATTATTTCATTCTTACAATAGTGATTGAAAATCATCTTTAAATATGAATAATAATGTTCGATTATTTTGCGAATATTCCTCAGTTTAATTTTTATAAATTCTCTATATGTATCTTTAGTAGAATTATATCAAAAAAATATTTTTAAAAATACATATTTCTTAGAAATTTTACTTATTTTTAACTTAGTTTGATACTAAATTTCACTTATCAAATGAGGAATATTATAAAAATTCTTTTTGAGGGGTTTCAACTTCGATATTGGCTCAACAATTCAACAAATTAATAATTTCATTACAATAAAGTTTCAATGTTACAGCAATTTTATTCAGAATTTATAAGAATAATTTGTTTCATATTTATTGTTCATTCAAATATGTGAAAATATTGAAAAATAATTGAATATCTGCAAAACATATTTCCTTCTCAGTATTTTAAATATTTTAATTTTGGAAAAACAATAAAAACGACATCATTCGGCTTTTAGATATTCAAAATTTACTCAATATTTTCTATTTTTTCAAACCAAATACTTTATATTTTTCTCTTGAATTTTTTTAAGGTAACTAAACACATTTTAAGTTATTCAAACAGTTAAATATTTTTTAATTAAATTCCTAAAAAGTTGAAAAATTGAAATAAAAAATACAAATGGTAATTGATTATTTTAATGAATGGATTAGTTTCTTTTCATGCTGAATGCATTTGTATATTTTAATGAATAGAAAAAATTCTTATTCATTAAAAATAAGCATATATATTTCAGCACATGCTGCCAAATTATCTCGAAAAATTGCTTTGTAAATATAAATGAACATATATATTGTGAATAATTTTTATGCTCAATAATAGTTACAAAACATCTTCATAACATTACTTCAAACTCAACTTCTCGTTTCAAACATTTAACTTCACGAAATTCAAGTAATTTATATACTTATCTTTTAAAACAATATATTTACATTGTAAGATGACATTCAAAACATCAATCACTCAGTTATGTACTTTTAAATATTTATTTAAAAATGCTAATTATATGACTGCTGATGACGATAAGCATCGAAATTGATGAGATCATGTATTCAAATAATTTTATAAAAAGACATCAAAAGTATTTATATCTAATGAGCCAAAATAGAATATCATATCATTTGAATGTTGTATACTTTGAAATAATATAGTATGTTTTTCGGTAGGTAAAATAAATATTGAAAAAGAATGTTTTTGAATGGAAGTTAATGTTTTTGAAATATGTTTAATGAAACTAAACAGTTCAATGAAACCATATCGAACATAAATTATTCAGTAATCCGATTAAAAATTACTCCCCACTATTTCAATTATTAGAACATTGACGCCAAAAGTAAAAAGAGGGGAAAACATCTTGTAAAAAATAAATGCTGTAAACAAAAGAGAGAACATTGTTTAATCTTAATTATCAGTGAAAATGTAGTTAAAAATCGGAATCCAAAAAAAATCCACCAATGATCAACAGTTTAATTAATTTTATACAAAAAAAATCAAATTATTTCTCTGTCAAGCGTAATAATATAAAAATACATTCAATGGAAAAAAAATTCACGCCTCATTTTACTTTCGCCAAACTTTAATTATATTTTTTCATCATTAAATGCCTTTAAAGTTTACAATTAATCTGTTAATTAAGAGTATAAAAGTTCACAATGAATTTGTTAATTAAGAATATAAAAGTTTACAAATAATTTGTTAATTAAGAATATAAAAGTTCACAATGGACTTGCTAATGAAGAATATAAAAGTTTATAATTAATTCATTTATCAAATGTATTTAAAGGCTACAATTAATTTGGATATCGAAAGTATTTAAAGTTTATAACTTTGAAGGCAAATTTTACAAGTTTTAAATTTTTTCACCTTGGTTTCAACAAGTTCAGACAAATAAAAAAATAATATCATTGCGTTTAGCTCATAAAGAAAAGCTCCATAAATGCCATCGACGAACTAATTAAGGGCCATAATCAATCAAATCAAAAAGTTCACAATCTTAGATAATAACATTTAACGTCGCATTTAATAGGATGATTAAAACGAATAGCAGGTAGCCGGAAAAGTAGAGGAAAAAATATTTTTTTATCTACTCAACAAATGTAAGAAAGAAGATTGATTGGGTTTTATGAGCTACAATATCATTAAGGGCGGAAATGAAAAAAAAGAAACAGGGAAAAAAGGTCACTTTCACAAATGCTTCAACTTAATTCCTTTTATTAAAAGTTTTAATTGAAATTTTAATTAGTGTTCATCCAAGCGTAGTTTTAAAGAAAAGTAGTTTAAAGGAAATACCTCTAAACGTCTTAATAAATGATGGCTTCATTGGCTGTCATCAAGTGAATAAATTAAATATCAGTTTTCGATACTAACAGTTTGTAATTAAATTTGAATGTAACAAATAGCTCCAATGTTACAACCTGGTGCTTGTCTGCCAATATAAATTAAATGTAAGTTTGCGATACCAACAATTAGTAATTAAATTCCAAGTATCCCAAGTGATAAAGCCTAGTAATTATCTATCAGAAGGAATTAAATGATAGCAACAATTAGTTATTCAATTTCAGTGTGACATGTAGCCCTAGTGGAACAGCCTAGTGTTTATCAGTATGAATTAAATGCCAGTTTGTGATACTAACAATTTACAATTAAATTTCAGTGGACTAAATCACTTCAGTGTTACACCCTAGTATTTGTCTATCAATGTAAACTAAATGCCAATTTGCGATATCTACAATTAATGATTAAATTAATTGTTGATATCGTGTTTTTCACAACAATTAATTAGTAATTACATTAATTCTTGTGAATTAAGCGTCAGTTTCCTGTGCCAACTTAGTTATTAAATTTCAATGTGACAAGTAGTTGAAATGATACAGCCTGGTACTTGCCTATCATTGTGAATTAAATGCCAGTTTGAGGTACCAATGATTATGAATTCAATTCCAGTATGACAAATAAGTCCAGTGTTACAGTCTAGTATTTGTATGCCAGTACGAATAAAGTGTTCGTAAGCAATACCAAAAATCAATAATTAAATTTCAGTGTGTCAAATAGATCTTGTTACAGCCTAGTATTTGTATGCCAGTACGAATCAAGTGTCAGTTTGCAATACCAACAATCAGTAATTAAATTTCAGTGGTACAAATAGATCTTGTTACAGCCTAGTACTTGTCTGTCAGTATGAGAAGCAATGCTCTAGAGTTATGAAATTTTTATCTATACCCGCGAACTAGCATTTTGAAATACCAATTTAGGGATTACTTGAGATTATGACGAAAATATCGCATGGATGGGTTTTTCTCTATTAAATTTTTTTCTCAATTCAATACTAAAAACTTTTAAATTCTTTCAAAATGTATATATTTAGTTAATTGGAGACCAAAACAAAGCAAATGCTTAGCATACCAATACTATGTAGAATAAGCTCCGTAATTTGAGTGATCGTAATTGATAAGAAATTAGGTAACAATCTCAAGAACAGTACAATTAGGCAAATGACAGTGAATTGGTGTATGATAAGTAGAAAATCAAAGTATTTGCATATTAAAATAAGCTCTATCAAAGTATTTGCCAGCATATGTTGAAAATAGCTTTAGTTTTTCTTGTAGCATACAAATGAATGATAAAAATTCACTAACAACTTCACGAACCGTTAAGTAAACTACTATTTATGAATGACGGTTGTTTTTGAAATCATTCTAAATTAAGTAAACAGCTGAGAAATTGTTGGCATTCTATTTTCCGAGTCATTAACTTTGTTCATTCAAAAATCATTATGTTTTTATTTTAAAAAAAACTTGAATTATAGGTTTGTAGTTGTTATTTAGCTTCCACTACGTATTGCGATTTCATTGAAAAGAACGTTCAAACGGAACAAGACAGCAAACGTTGTCTTGTTTCGAAACAACTCACTACAAACGAAACGACACTCAACAAACGTTTTGATGGCAAGATTATTTCCAATAATTATAAAATGAATAATTACTTTTTTAATAATTTTTAATGAAAGTATCATGTATTTAAATATACAGACATAACAACAATAAAAGAAACTATTTTAAAGTTTTATGATGTTGTGTTTTTTAAATAATTTGTAATATTCCCAAAATGATTTTTGAAAATGAAAGTAGGGAGTAAATAGTTGAAACACAACATAAGAAATAGCGGAAAGAAAAATGAAGTTTAATTATTTCCTTGCATCATTATTGAAAAATTGTGGGTTCATTTTTTGCTTACTATAATCACTTCTTGTGGGACAACACGAGTACGTGGATGGGAAGTCACTGGATGATTTTCTCTTCTCCATATAAATATAGCGAGACCTGCTACGTGGAAGAGGTCTAAGCAAGAGTGTGATCTTTTTTCAGAATCCAGATTTAAGTTTTCATGTTAGTTTCGTAGTGTCTGTTGTTTTAATTACCGGATAGGGAAATCTTTCATTTGTGAATGTGATTGTAATTATTCCTCTAATGGTAATAATCAACATTGACAAAAACTTGAAAAAAAAGTAATTGGAATATATCTTTAGGCGATTTTCCCTTTGTCAATTTTATGCAAAAAATATATGACAAATAAAACTCTACACAACATTTTTTAATTTTAGACTTAGTAAATTGTACATCAAAACGGTAATTGATTGCAATTTTTACTATAATTTAATTTTCTATTGAGCTTTCTCAAAACCCGCTCTATTTTTCTGATTGCTCATCTTTCATTGCGACGATAGCTAAAAAAATTTTTTTAATGAATACATAAGCTCTTAATTTGTAATCGCCTACACTAATAAAAACAATTCTGTCAAATTAATTAATTTAACTTATTACCTAAATTTTTCAAACGTTGAGTCTTTTATTAGTATTCAATCGTCACATTTTCAACAGTAAATGCAACTCCTTTTCTTTACATATCTTAGAATAAGCTATCCAGCGTGAAAATAATATTGGAATGAAACCAATAAAAATCAATAATTATTCAGATTTTTTTTAAAATCATTTTAAAATAAAATTGTGTCTTACATGAAATGTTTTATATAAAAATATATCCTACTTAATATATCTGTGTATACAGAAATTTGAAATTGAATTCTACCGGTAGGAAAAATTACATATAATGCATGCCACAATAGATATTTTCAAGTAGAAAGGATATTTAAAACAGCTGGCTGTCACTAAATTAACAAAATCAATTCATTGTTATCTTGAAATGATATTAATAATATATAAAGCTTGATATAACATTTTTAAAAAGTTATAGTAGCCGTGGTTGAACCATAGCCAGTGGGCAATGGCTGTAGAAAAGAGAGAAAATTCTTTCGCACTTATAAAGTCTCAAAATAAAGATTCTCTAGTATTTTACTAAATCATAAATTTCATGGAGGTTATAAATGTAACGGGAAAAACCATTTTTTCCTTGACCGTGAAAGTTATGGTTAGAGTATAAGGGGATATAAAAGATTGTGTGACTGATAAGGTATAATAGTTTTATTTTGAAGAATTAAAACAGCATGAAAAAAGTGTTTCTAAAAAATGCATAAAGTGAAATCATCATATTTACGCTTATATTTTTAATTAATCTATATGTTAATACGTTTTATCATCAATTCATTTCTTAAAATATAGCTGGCTACTTCATACAAAGTCTTGCAGATAAAGTTTGAAATCGCATATTATTTTATTACGGAGTTTCAGTATTAGTTGGAATACTCTAAAGACCTGCCAATCAAATACGAAATTTGAATCCGTTTTAATAATTGTTTCATTTTTGTTTAATTTGACACTATAAAAATCTATTTGTTTTATATGGAAAAATTTCATAAAAATTAAATGAATGTCGGATTAAGTAACAATATCGATTCGCCATTGATGTACTTAATTTTGCATGATTCTCCGTCAAAATTGTTCATTGCCATCGAAATTATTTAAGAACACATAGTTCGGGACTATGTTGTTTATATAACATTATCAGTGTTTTATTGATTTAGCATTAATTACTGTATATGAATTATGCCTTTATCAATGTAGCATATTATTATTATCTCATGAAGCACATAATTGCGTTAAATATATCTATATTCTTTAATTCACCTTTTAGTTCAACAACTTATTGCTGCCTTACAATCTAATAACATTAAAGAGTTTTCAGCATACATACGAAATGTCATACTGATACTAATGATTAGACTTTAAATAATTAGAAAATTAAATTTAATTGAAAGTGTTACGGCTTTCTTAAAGAGTTACAGTTTTCGAAAGTGAAAGCTTTTTAGAAATTCAAAGAGAAATAAAAACAAGCTTAATGAACGATTTCTGGTTTGAGCACCAGTAGAGCGATTCAAATTGCACCAAGCGTTCTAGGTAACTGAAACTGCTGCTAGGAATTCTGATTCGAATGTCCATTACTCGAAACGGTCTTTTAATCGCAAAATAATTTTTTTTTACCAAACTCATGAAAATGATTGTAAAAATTTCATCTGCCTCAAGCATATGGTGATAATTAGTGCAACGAAGTACGCAGATTGTAATTGGAACAAACGCAGTCACGAAAAAAATTTTCAATAACAATTTCACGTGCTTGCCAGTAATCTGTGCCTTGCTTTTGTATCATTGTTTGAGATACATTTTAAGTAGAAAAGATAATTTCTTTCTATCAGTTTTATAAACGTTCATTTAGCATATACAATGCGCTTAACCAAGGTTTCTAATGGCATGAATGAAAAATTATTGGCCATAAATTTTACGAAGGAAATTGCTCCTGACTGTTTTCATTTCTGCAAAGGTCGATTAAACGCATTTCGGGCATTGTGAAAGGCCCGCGATAATGTTCTTCTTAATGATTCTTTGTTGCCAAATTCACGTAGGCACACGTTTCTACCCTCTGCATTGCATAAACTAGAGTTAGCGTTGATGCAAAAAAATTAGGCTAACAAAGCTGAGGTGATATCTAAACAAATTGACTAAGAATTATTCTTTACAATTTATACTCAGCATGAAAGAATTTGTGGAGGTTCAAGGATGTTATGGGCTAAGATTATCTTTAATCTTAAGTTCTGAAACCATAAGTATCCATACAATTTCAAGATAATTTCAAATGTGAATAACATTAAGTTATTTTGGCTATACCAATTTATTTGTGTGCACTGTAAAATGAGGATTAGAAAAACAATCATTCAGCTTAATAGTGGCATATCTGTACATAAATGTTAATAAATATGAGCATATTTACTAAATTCTTGGTCAGGTTTAAGCAGCTTGGCTGAGTGTGTACAAGAATAAGGTCAAGAATAACCTTTATTGAATGAAATGTTATAAAACGAAATTTGAATGAAATGTTATTGATGCATTTTTAAATTCAATCGATTGTTTCATAAAATTACCATCAAATTAATCCGTTGAGAACAGCTCTTAATTTAAATTATTCTTTTGAAATGTTTCTTGACAAAGTCTTCTGTTGATTGATTTCTTAAATAATGATAATTAACAAGTGACCGTGCGCTTTTAAGTTGATGACTATGCACAAAAATACATTTATTTTTGATTGTTTATAATTGCTTGTTATGTCATCTGAAAACGAGCGGAAGTTGTAAATTTAGAAGTGAAAATTAGCATATTTTGTCGTAGATTTTTTGTCAAATATTTCTACGGCTGTAATTGCCATTTGTTCATTAGGACACTTTTTTTAAAAATCTTCTTAGAGCAACTAACAGCCATAACCGTCATCTGTCTACATATCGCCAAAAGTTGGACTGTTATAGCCGTTATACGAAGCAACTTGTTAAAACACTTAAGACGTTTTGTTACTGAGTTTATTACGTTGGGGCCTTTGTCGCAGTTTTTTCATCAAATATTTATACGACTGTAACTGTCATTTGTCCATTGCGACACTTTTTTAAAATTTTCCCACAAAAAATAACAGCCACAACCGTCATTTGTCTACATATCGCCAAAACTTGGATTGTTATAACCATCATACGAAGCAAATTGTTAAAAAACTTAAAATGTTTTGTCGCTGACTTGATTATATTGAGGCCTATAACTTTTATTTGCAATATCACGGTGGATTAATTATTTTATCAATGAAAAACCTTCTCTCCCACCATAAGAAATATTCTTATCAGTTTGTAGAATATAATTTCAAAATCCAACCGTCATTCTTTTGTTACAAAGTCTTAATCACTACCGAGATTTTTGTTCAAAAGCATGCATTTTAAGCCAGAAATATCAAAGTCATTTATATTAAAAGATGAAAAAAGAATGACCTTCCAAAAAAGTCTAAAAACGCACAGTACCATTTCAAAAAAGTATGTCATTTTTTTTATTTGCAGAGTTAATCAGATAGCATCAGGGTTATTCAGATAACAGTTCAAAAGAGAAAAAAAATGATTGAAAAACATAATTTGTGATTTATCTTAATTTGAAAATTTCATCTATTTATTTATGAAATTAGAAGCCGTCCTTCATAAAATAAGAGTATCCTTGTTATAAGAGCAAATATGTCACTTCATAGTTTAGGCGTGTGCCGTAAAACTGAAATATGCCCACCTGTGAGCTACGCCGGTGGCAGACGGTTTTTTCCATCCAAGGTCGAAAAAAAGGCGGCCACTGAGATGGATCAACACCCCCTAAAGCTGTACTTCCGCACTGTACGGGATATGTACTTGGCTCTAACTTGTACGTAAAAGTTGTTATTTCAAAAATCGTTAAGTCATTACAACTCGTGAAGGTTTCCCCGAGATTGCTTTGGATATTTCTATTCATAAATGAGTACTATTAGTAGCTGCAATGAAAGAACCTTTATCGTTAAAGAATAATAAATAGTTTTTTGGATTTTTTTTTGAATAGTCATGGTTTAGAATGTCGCTAATAAACAAAAATAGATTGTTTTAGAGGACAAGGTTAATAATAGTGGTTTATGGGGAGTTATTCAAATATTTAAAAAAAATGTATCTAATTTTCATCCCGCAACATTTGCATATTTAAATATATCATTGCTATTTAATTAATTTAAATGCTAATTACATTCATTTAAGTTAATTAAATCATTTTGATGCCTTATTAAATTTAATCAATCGTGTTTCAGATCCAGTTAAGTGACTTTCGTGTTTATGAAAGGAATTATTAAAAAATTCTAAGTAGTTTGAAGGAAGGGTTGTTGGAAATGAAAAAGAAAAAAAAAATGAATGAAGTCGTTGATTAAAATATTTCCTTAAAAATAAAGTTGGAAATAGGATTTTTTTAAAATATATCGCGGGATTCGCAGGCACCTTATGAAAACATTACATTTCAGTGCGAAAAATTGTTGAACTGGTTCTTATGTACTGAGCAAAAAATGCACAACTTAGTACTTACTTATTTGTCAGTATGAATTAAATGTCAGTTTGCGATATCAACAAATAGTTATCGAATTTCAGCTTAACAAATAACTCCATTGCTACAATTTATAGCGAGTTATCAAATGTCCAAACTATTTGGATTTAATTTTCATTTCATAATATTTGCATATTTAAATGTATCTTTACTATTTAATTAATTTAACTGCTATTCATATTCAGTTAAGTTAATTAAATCATTTTGATGCGTTGTTAAATTAAATCAATCGTGTTTCAAATCCAGTTAAGTGATATTTGCATTTCTGAAAAGAATTATTGAAAAATTCTGAATGGTTGTTTGAATATATATATATATATATATATATATATTATTTTAATTAAATTCCGACTGAGGTAAACAAAGCTTTTATTATTAGGTTTTATTTCTTTACTTTTTATTAAATAATTGTAAAAAATTATCAATTTTCGGAAGGATTAAACTCGCATTTTTCATTTTCACGTGAAAAATATTGAAATCCTTGCATTTTACAGATTAAGCCTTTTAATTTTTCACTTATCATTACAAACTGCTAACACTCTGTTTAAAGTATTAAAAATGACTTAAATTTAATGAATGAATTCATATATTTCAAAATATTATATTAACATCGAGCCTCATTCACTAGAAGTTTCCAAAAATGTATTTGAACCTGAGTGGTGAATAAAAAGTATTTTATTAACGATTGAACATTTATAAGATTATATATAACATGTTTATATTTTAAGATATATATAAATAAATATATCTAGGGAGAGTGTGAACTAATAGTTGGAATTGAAGAATGAGTCCAAAGACAATTTGAAATGTCCTCTAAGAAATAAACCAACAAATAAGCTATAGCAAGCAAGAAATAAACAGTAGCAGCTATTACAATAAACCGTAAATAATATACTTAAATTAAAACATTTTTTTAATAAATAAATTATCGGTGATTACGCAGTTAGCTTACAGAAACATAAATTATTGTAGTGACCCCCTATAACAACAAAATATTCCATAAAATTATCAATCTAATTATAACATGAAAATTTTATTGAAAATCTGTAACTTATTTCATGATAGGAAAGTTTATAATTTGCTTTTTTCTATAACACTAAACTATATAAGTGGTTTAATATGTCATCTCTTATAAAAGCCCTATCTTGTGAAAAAAAACTCTAATTATATAACGGGTCAATTTGTCCTTGTTCGATCATCTGTAATAGGAGACTTTAAGCACGTGGGTAGCTTATTGGTCACTAGTGTAAACATTTCATCATAAAATTTAGTTTTTACGAACCTTTTCCGGAAGGTATAGGTCAATGATACTATTAATTCGAAGAACTCTTAATTACTACATTTATTGAATGACAAAAAAAAGACCCAGTAATATTTTTTAGAACGCTATGCAACAATCGGTCACCAGATTAAAGGTCACTAATAACCTACTGACCTGTCTATACTCATTAGCATAATTTATTGCCCACCATTAAGGCATTGTTTTAAACTTGAAACCCTTTAAAAGGAATCCCTGCCCTTGTTTTATTGAACATTCTTTTTAATTAGTTTTGAAATGAAGATTTAAGAAAGATCAAAAGATATAAATGTATAAAATGAGAATTAGCTGTCACAATCTATAGTTAAACTTACTGAAATGCAATAAACCTCAATTTCTAAAATAACTAAAGGTGTTTACATTTTAATAGCACATTTACTTCATAAATTATTTTTAATTTTTTTGCAGTATATCTTTTTTATGAAAATTAAATTCCTGTTTTGAAGATGAAGAATTTTCAATATTCATTCTGCTTTTGAAGTAAACTTTATTGCAATTCTTGAAGAATTTTCCTTTTTCATTCTGCTTTTGAAGTAAACTTTCTTCTGATTCTTGAAGAATTTTCCTTTTTCATTCTGCTTTTGAAGTCAACTTTATTGTAATTCTTGAAGAGTTTTCAATATTCATTCTGCTTTTGAAGTAAACTTTCTTGTAATTATTGAAGAATTTTCAATATTCATTCTGCTTTTGAAGTAAATTTTCTTGTAATTCTTGAAAAGTTATCAACATTCATTCTGGTTTTGAAGTAAACTTTATTGTAATTCTTTATTAGCACTGGTCGTTTTTATAATAAAAGTTAATTTAACCCTTTGCGGTCGTTATGTCTGCCCTCAGCCACCAAAGCATTTTTACCGTTGTGGTCGTATGTCTGCTCTCAGCCACCACAGCGAATAAACATGCTAAACATTTGTTGTATTCGCCGTATCTTAAGGTATTCGCCTGCGTTAAAAACCCCGGTTATAGACCCCATTAGCAATTTTTTGTTGATGTTATCATTTCTTGTATTTCAGATTTTTCTCTTTCGAAAACAGTTTATCTTTTCCAGGAAATAGCAGGCCTTACTATCATCCAGGGTCACATATTTTTCAGCTGAAACTTGTAACTTCAATTTTCTCAAAACTTTAATTTTCATAACAATTCTCCACCGTTACCATGATATCTCAACCTCTAATAGTTGTTATTTACATAAAAATGTTAGCGTGTGTTTTAAATAATATTAGGAATGAAATAGACCAAAATTTTTACTGATGGTGAAATACTTTTTTATTTATAAGTATTTTTTAAAAAATTAAGTTTTAAATTTATGGAAAAAATACATATATATGTATATTTTTAACCACATCTTCTCTGCATCTCAAGAGTTTTCTTAGATTTTGGTCCATTTCATTTATCATTATACACTATAACTTGTGATCAAAGAAAAATCGATTGCTATATTACCATTTTGTGTAGAGTGTTCACCGCTTCGGTTAAACTTCTTTAAAATTTACAACACATTTTCCTATTTCTCAAAATATATTATATCTTTAAATAACTATGTATTTATAGTATTTTGTATCACAATTGACAATACATCTAAAACCTATAATTTTAAATAGTTTTTAACTTCCAATTTTTCAAATAATTCGTTTGAACGTAGTCGGATACCTTAATCCTCATTTAGGACGTATCACTTACACTTTCTTTAAAAGGAAAGAAATGGCTAAAAAACTTATTCAAGACCAAAAATGGTACTTCTGCCACTTCGTGACAACGGACCCAAATATTAATAGAGCAACCTCTGACTCTTTATGAATAACAAGAGTGGAATTAATGACGCCAAATGAATTATTTTGGCGACGCTTGTCATCGAAAACCAGGACTTCAGAATGGCGATTCTTTTGAAAGATACCCCACGTTGGCGAATAGTAAACTATAATACTTGCAATAAAGTACTGAATTAACCCTTTATTTACTGACGGTACTTAAAAGTACCATTTAAATCTAGCTTATATCTTTACTATAACACTATTTTTGCCGATGGTATTCTAAAGAACACGGGGAATGTAATCCGAATAACATGAAGTTCATACAAGCTAAAAGTAGGAATTAAAAATGTTTAATTAATAATTAAACTAATTAAGATATTTCAGTTAATTACATTTTTTTTCTTGGGTTCCCTGGGATTATTTTGCAAGGAAACTAAACGACTGGTGCAAAAATGTTGAAAAATGGATGGCGACATAATTCAGTAAATAAAGGGTTAAAATCATATTAGTGTGTTTCCAATATTGAAATTTACAAAAGAATGAATAAAGTGCGTCTTTTCTGCATAATCTCGCCTACTATGTTACTCGTATTATTGTTAGTTAATTCGAATCAAAGTTAATTCCAACCACCAAGACAGATATGTTCAAATTTAATACGGTCGTAAATGGTTCTTTTTTTAAATATATTTTCTTCTTGGTTTAGATCTGAGGCCAAATGGCTTAAAAAGAATCTTAGAAGTGGAATTTCTCACATTGAATTGGTCTCTTTTTCTTTATGACTTTGAATCGGAGCTCACGATTTCGAAAAGTCATTCTGAAAAGTGTACAAAAATTTTCATCACATTATACTGAATTCGTTTTCTTAAATATATTAACTCTAACGAAGAAATTCTTTAATCCATAATTCGATTTCAAACACTTTCTTTTTTTAAAAAACTCAAATTCATTGGATGAAGATTCTTTAATTAACCTGATACGTTTCACATGGTAAATATTTTTAAATTAATCATTAGAAATGTGAAAGAGTATATCAGTTTTTTTTTTGTCTTGCTTTCACGTTACCACATTGAAGTTCGTTATCATTTTGATTCGGATTACTTTGTTTTTAAGAGTTTTATAATAAAAAAGTGACAAACTTTTAGCTTACCACAAACCTTATTCCTCAGGCTTGTATCTGAAAGGTCTCTTTGTAATTTCATGGGTAACATTCAATTGCATTAGTTCATGCTCAAATTGGAATTGCTTTCTGATATCTGAAAATTGACACTTCGTATATCAACATCGGCATCGTATATTCCGGACGTTAATTCCCGACTATGGCTAGCGATCGGTTTGGCCGTATACATAACATCTTTGGACTATATACCTTACATCTGTGCATATGCCTTAATACATCTCAAGTAAATTATTTACAATTTAGCATTTTTAATTTACAACAAATAGCAAATATAATTATTTAAAAAGTTATTTTTTCCAGAAGAAATATTAAAAGTATTAAAATTAAATATATTAAAATTAATTAGTGCTGATCACAAGCATTAATTTAAAATTCTTCTAACCAGTTTCATTTAATAATATTATTTTGAAAAATATGAATTGTATTGATCCAGTTTTTAAAATCAAAGTATACTTCATTTATAGGAAATGAATTTTATAGAATCAAAGTAAATTTGATTTATAGATTTGTAGGGAATAGGGAATTCTTATATTGATAGGGAATTCTTATATTCAATTAAATGTAGTTTTTATTTCTACGAAATCTGATATATTCCCATTAACTGCAGATTTCAATATCTTTTTTTGGAAACATGTATTACTAAGAAGCAAAATTGTACGCTTAAGATTTGATATTTCGTTGTGTGTATTTAAGAATGTGTAGACAAATTTATATAAAAAAAACAGTATGATTAGAAATAAATGGAATTTTTATTTGTTAATTTATTTTTTGCATTTGTAAAAATTAAAAATAATAATAATTGAATATATTGGAATAATTTTTTTCACTAAAACTACATAGATAGACTAATTTTAATAATAATTATATCATTCTTAAGAAAAATTATGAGTAATAAAAGCAAACCGAAAACTTAAAATAATTGAAACGAATAGGTTTTATTCATTTAATGCTGTCATATTTATTTAGAATCAATTGATAAATCTCAAGAAAATAAAGATATTATTTTCTGATATCTCTATTAAATTTTGTAGTTTGAATTGATTATTTAAATATAAAGATTTATTTAAATCCCTTTATCAAATAACAAATTATTCTAGGGATTTCTCGTAATTTTTTCTTTTGATTCCCTCATAATCAGAAGAAAAGATGCCTTTTGGATGGGTAAAATAATTTTAATGCTAATATCCATGATTAAGAATCATCAATAACATCATATACATATTTAAATGAGGATTACTGTTACTTTTAACTGTGCAAACACCCGCTATATTATATACCATTTAAAACATCTATAGTACTAAAAGAATCTGTAAATTAAAAAAGTTATTAGGAATTTTTAAACTTTTCATAGCTTCTTCATCTGTAAAATTGTGAAATATTTTGCACAAAAAGGATTTGTAACATGTTCACAATATTAGATCCAATTAAGATTGTTATTCAGTAAATAGAACATGCATTTAAATCGTATGTATACTGTTCTTTTTCAACAAATATATGACAATCGCTTATCTTCATTCTTGTAATATTCGTCAATAAAGAAAATAGAAATTATTTTATATAAACCTTTCGCTAATTCATCAACGATATTAGCGTAATTACATGCTCTTGTCATCAAGCTATCAAATTTATAAATCCTAATACTTTTTTTTTATTACACAAGCATATCTCACCTATTCAATCATTCACAGAATGTCCTTTTTAATAGGTCGGTTTATTGATTGATTAATAGTGTAATCAATTACGTGGAAGTTTATAGCGTGTAATCATAATCAATTGATCTGATACATTAATGAATTTTCTTATTATATAATGATCAATCCGTGCTTGCAACGAGTGGGTCGAGAAACGTCACTTAATGACCTTTTCTCCTCTATTTCCAATATTCTGGAACAGGGTTACAAAAAAAAAACCTCAATAACTCTAGATTGTGACAGAAATGCATCAATTTCAAATTTATCTCCCCACCTTAGTTACAGACTCTGAATTCGAAAAATTTGTACCGCATTCTGACATTTTAAATGTCTGTTTTGTGTATATACGGCTTCTATTTATCTCACTGCGATTTTTTTTGTGTCCAAATGTACATTGTAGATTTATCTCAAACCCTAGTAGGTACAATATTTTTAGGGAAACGAGATTTATTTCATTTTAAATATAAAAGTTTGAAGAAATGTTATTATAAAATCCTTATAAGTTAATAAGTTAATCAAATTAGTGTTCCTAAAAGGAATCTTAAAAGTTTTAATTAGAGCTCTGTTAGGATATTTTAATGTCTTTAATTAGCGCTTCTTGAGGATATTTTTAAACCTTTAATTACCCCTCTTAGGGAACATTTCAAATAGTTAATAAATTTAAATAGTTAATAAAAATCTCCTTAATAGATGGTATGTTTGTGAAACAAATATGGTTCATATGGTTTTAAAACATTATTCAAAATTTTACCTTATAATTTAAACATACTATATATAATCATCGATTAATCGCTATTATCTATTATCTCTCTATTTATCGACATTATTATCAGCACTTCACGTAAATTTCATATTGATATTTCCACCGGTGTTAAGGTATCTGTCTACCTTAAAAACACTGGTTATCGACTATATTGGCGAAAGTTTTTGGTATTATTATTTCTTGCAGTTTTGACTTTCCTCTTTCTAAAACAGTTTATCTTTTCTAGAAAAAGGAAAGTCTGACTTGTCATTCATGGTCACATATTTTTCAGCCAAAATTTGTTCTTTAGTTTTCTCAAAACTTTTTCATAAAAGGTCTGCACCATTAACATGATATCTCGAGAACTAATAGAGGTATTTACTTAACACATTCGACATTGTGTATTTAAATAATATGGACATTGGAATGAACCAAAGGTTTTATTATTGACAAAATAATTTTCCTTTAGAGGTGTTTTTAAAAAAATTAAGTTGCAGATTTATTAAAAAAATTCATTTATACGTATAATTTTACCCATAACTTCTTTGCATCTCAGAATTTTTCTCTGATTTCGGTTCATTACATTCTATAACTTGTGTACAAAGAAAATTAGGATGGTTGCATTGCAATTTTCCGTAGAGTATTAAATGTATTTGTTAAATTTCATTAAAATATACTACATATGTTATCTGTTTCAATAAGAAGGCGTGAAAATTCTATTTTCAAATACCTTTTACGAAATTTTGTATAAATCGTTTCAAGGAAAAAAAAAAGATTTTTAAAACATTTTTTTTTTCAAAAAAATGTTGATTCAAAGTTACTTCTATGTTATTTAAATTACTCATTCACTCTATTATTGTTTATATAATTTAAATCTTTACTATTATTTCAAAATTATTTAAATTTTCAATATTCAAGATTATATCTATGACCCATTATATTTTGCGCTTATTAACGACTTAATTCTCATTTTTTGAAATAAATTCTGGTTTATAAAGAATTTATTTAGAATTTGATCGATATTTTATTTTTTTTAAATTATCTATTCAAAAAGCACATTAGTCGCAATTTATCAATTTAGATTAATACCAAACAGTTATATTTAATTTAAATAAATGGTTAATATAGATAATGCATAGCTAAAACTATAAGTTAATCTTGGTAATCTAAATAACAAACAGTTTTACTTTTCTATCTTTTTCATACTAATTTTTGTCCTTTAAGAATTAGAGATTCAACGTTATGAATTTATTTCATTCGCTCATATCCTCCAAAATTGCTTTTTTATGTTTATAAAAATATAATTTTCAATCCATACTGAACTCTCATCTCATATCTTGGAGCTATGAAATGTTACACTTCTGTGTATTATCAATTGCAGGCCTATTTTTTTTTTGTTATCTGAATTTCATCATCAATGAATTAATTTAATAAAATTTTAATGTCTTCTCAATTACTTATTTCCTTCCAAGTGTAAAAAACAATGATTTTTTGATACCGCAATAAATTAAAAGATAAAAAAAAATAATTACAAAAGACACAAATTCACTTATCAATTCACTATCATAATTGTAGCATTTAATTTTTAGGTTATAAAGAAATACATCTTCCTTTTCTGTTTAAAATATATTTTTGAATATCATATAGGTATTTACATTTCTCTTTTCTAAAACATCACTCATTTAGCATTTCAAATAAATTGAAAATAATTAGTTTAAATTATCGAATCACTTTCAATGAAACGTGATGACACTGATTTATACAAATGGCATTTTGTTTATTTAACCCTTTTAATTTAACTAAATTTTTAAATGGAAATATTCTGAAATCTTCTTAAAATAAAACATACTCTGACTATGTGATAGAATTATAGTTTAATTTAATTTAAGTACAACTCTTTTTTTAAATTTGAATTTTTTTAAGCACTGAATGTAAAAAGAAATTACAGTCACTAGATTTCAAAATTTTTCGAGTCTTAATGAGGAAGCTGATATAAATATTTTGACACCAAGAAATCAATTAAACAAGCATTCAGGCTTATAAAATCTCTAAACTCATAAACCTGTCAACAAAAAATTATTTTACTTTTTTCAAGATTGAACACTGATATTTTACGAAATCAATGTAAAAATTTATAAATCGATCGCGAAAATGTAAAAGTAATCCATAACGGCTTTTTTTAAAGTATTTAAAAATTTCCTTTTCTATATTCTATAATTCGTCTATTCAAAACAGAAGGATATGTTTAAATAAAAAGTGAAATTATTTTTTTCTTCCGCAATTTAAATCGGATCTCCTCATAGCGCATTAACAATCCGCTTACTGGATCACGTGATTTGTCTGCGGAATTTTTTCTTCTTTTTGTACGGATAACGGTTAAGGTAACCAACGGATCCTATTAAAGTACCAAGTGCATACAGGAAACTCATACAATTTTGTCATTAATCCTAATTTCGTCGATTTCCTAATGCTTAACTCTTTGTTCCAAGGAAATAACGCGATCATTTTAAATGATTGTTGGCAGACAGAATTCTCATTTCAGATTCTTAAAAGATTGAAACCTTTACCTCATATTTCATATTAAACAATCCTATTTCGTTTGATATTAGTTAATTTCGGAACAAGGAAAATAATTTATCAATATCATTTAATAATCTGTACTTAAAGTTATTTACAACTAGCTGTCTTGGGATGTAAATTACTTTGCAAAACCATTAAAGAGTTTATACATCAATCTTAAAATTGATCGATCGAAATTGATTTAAATTATTAGCATGTATTTCCTTTATTCATCTGTACTTAATGTTACTGATAACTACCTGTTTTGAGATAATAGCATTGAAAATACATCAAAGAGTTTATACTTCAATATTAAAACTTAATCGACTGAAATTAATTTAAACTATTAATATCAATTTCATTTAATTATCTGTACTCAAAGTTATTTACAGTTAACAGTCAAGGGATATAAATTACTTTAAAAAACGTCAAACATTTTACACATCATTCTTAAAATTAGTCGATCGAAATTGATAGAAATTATTAGTATCTAATGCTGCAATAATTTAAATAAAGACTCAGGAAAATATTGACTTAACTCTTTAAAAAATTTAATATAAAAACCAAAATTGTAATTCTGTTATAATTTTAATGGATAAAACACACTTTTATGTTTAATCTTTCATTTTCTTTAATTAAATGTACAATTCAAAGCAGACAGATATTTCCGTCATAGTGAAGAAGGATATTATTTTAATGGTGGTTGTTATCTTTAAAGGTATTAAAAAATTTTCTTGCTGTATTCATTAGAAACGCGAGAATGTAGTTGAAACAGGAAGCAGTAGATATTAACTAAAACCAGAAATTAAAAATATTTAATTATGAAGTTAACGAAGATTTCATTAATTAACAATGTGTTTTCCCATTTACTGTACTTAATATTATTTACACCAAAATTTACAAAAATAAAGTTGAAAATTTGAAGGAAAAATATTTGATAAATAAAATGTTAAAGCATAATCTATTCATTCAGCAGAATTTTAATAGTGTCCTTGCATCTAGTTCCATGACCGTAGATTACACATATTTGAATTTTTTAGGGTACAGCATCAAGAACTCATTTAACGAGAGAACAGATTTATAAATATCTCACTTAAATGTACTAAAAGGATTATTTTTGACATTTACTTCTCTTGAGTTGGATTTTATTGATTAAAAATATATGTTTACAAAAAATTCCTCTCACTTATGTGTCAATAATATTTTGAAAATAAAATTGAAGAATGTATCATTATCGTTACATGGGTGGTTCATAGATGTGAAATCTTTTGGAGTAAAATAAATATCAATCTTTAACAGTGTTTTATATTTTTCTATTCGTTATAATATTTCTAATATTATATTTTTATAATTGAAAACAGTTTTATCATTGTAGTTCACTCAAACATCCTTTTAATATTCTATATAACCGTCCTTGTTCTAAATTCGAAATTCCTAAAATTAATTACGATTATATTTATACAATACCTGAAATGTATTAAAAATGGTGGAATTAACAGTACATTTTGGACACCTTTACAAGAAAGGGAATTAAAACAATTAAAAATAAAAATAGAAATGACGAAAATTAATGAGTGAAACAAGGAAAAAATTCCGCATTCTCTAACATCTTGTTTGCGGCAAGATCTATAAGCTCAATCTTCTTTTATTATTAAATGCGTTGCAGCACAGTACTCAAATATTAACAATCATGTTCGTGCCTCTGGGCAAAACTGTTAAATTCCTTCTATTTACACGACTGAATCTTATCACCTTGATGATAATCTTTTGCTGCCTTCAATTCAATGCTTCATTTAAACATCGATTCGTAAATATTTTTAAGAATTAACGACTGGAAACGTTCTGAAGGCATCTTAAATATGAAAGCGTTAACATAATACTTTGAAAGCAGCTAATTGTTGATTTGGACCTGATTGCAGCTTAACAATATAGACGAAGCTGTTTTGAAAAAGAAAAACGTTTATTTTTAATTCCTCTGCCGTGATAGATACACTGGAGCGTCACAATGTGCAGGAAGTTGAAAACGTTCAAGAAACGTTATTTGTGTAAAAAAAGCTTCGGGCGATATTGAGCTAATTTTGTACATTGATTGTATTTCGTTTAAGTCGTTACATAAGATGGATACTGTTCTTTTGTTAGCTAAATATACTTCTTTTAATTGTTTTCTACCATAAAAGTTGCTGTTTGTTCTATTTATTGCTTATAGCTCCATTTTTCTGAGAAATGAGATAGCTTGTTACTATATGTATACATGATTTTATTTTTGGAAATGAGGTCATGATATCCAAATAAGTAAATTAAAAATGTCCCTTTGATTCAACAATGAATAAAAGATTGTAATTTAAACAGACAACTCTAGTTCTCGTGATGTATTAATCTGAAGTAATAATTTACTGAAAACAATTAAATGAAACTTACCTCCATTCTTTTTATTTTTAATATGAGGTGTTTGAAGAAGGGTTATATTTTTAATTCAAGAAGTATGAAATATGCTTTTTACGCACAAACTCTCAGAAAATATCGATTTTTTTAGTTAGCGCATTGCGTAATTTACAAATAAAAGTGTATTTAAAAAGTTATTTTAAATTTTTAGTTTTAAAATTACTGCTGATAAGATTAGCATTTCGGGTGAGAGTAATCCATAATATTACCTATTTGATGCTACGCAGTATTCATAATTTTTATTTACCTTTTTTTGATAATTACAGTAATTAAGATATAAATTCTAATAAACTTTTAAGATATAAATTCGAATTAAGATATAAATTATATATAATTAAGATATAAATTCGGATTAAGATATAAATTATATATAATTAAGATATAAATTACAAAATTAAGTATAAATTCGGATATTACAGTAATTAAATGTTCGTGTTGTAAGTACATGATTAAGTATGGATGCTATACATTTGCTACGAATTACAAATCAGTTTGCAGTCCAATACCTATTCTTCTTCCGCATATTTTTACTTTCTCATGTTTGAGCTATAAGGATTTTGATAAATCTCTACGTTTCTGACTTCCTGAATTTGAAAAGTACATTTTTGGCAATATCTTTATATCTGCTTACAACAAAGATAAATAAGATTTGTGCTAAGAAAATGAACTTTGGCGTTTGATCTTTTCACAACATTTGTAGATTTTAATCAATTTTTGAATGAAATCCATTTATATCTATTCATCTACATGAATATAACTTAACGCGATAACGGTAAAACGAAGACAGAGATATAATATTTGGTACACACATGAAAGATAAAATTAGTAGATATCTATCTAATTTGTGACTAAATCTGACAAAGGGATGAGAATTCATCTATCTGTATTTTCGCAAACATGTCAATATGATAATTCTAAAATGCAATGACTTAATGAATGATAATTCTAAAACGTAAAGACTTAAGTATATGAAATTTGGTATGTTATTTTGTGATTACAACTGTAATTCTCTGAAAGATTTGATAATTCTAAAACGCAATGAATTCATTCTAAAGCCTGATAATTCTAAAAAATATGACAATTTTAAAACGCAATGACTTAATGAATGATAATTCTAATATGATAATTCTAAAACACTAAATGAGTGATAATTCAAAATCTGCCGAAGGTATATCCATCTGTAATTTTGCGAACATATAAATATGTAATTCTAAAACTCAATGATTTAGGTATATGAAATTTGGTATGTTATTTTGTGATTACAATTCTAATTCTGGGTAAAAAATTAATTTCCTTTTCTGGCACTATTAAACGCATTTCAGGGGTTTAATCGCTAAGTATCCCACGAATATGTTATGGCATCACACTGACATTGATTCACTGATCCACCGACTTCATTATTGCTGATCTGTTTTTATTGCTGAACTAATGGCAATTTTCTTTGCTTTCCAGAGAATTTTGCCTTCTTCCCCTCATTTATTTATCATATCAATTTCATTATTTACTCATACAGCATGAGTGTTTTGGAATTTCTATCTAATTATAATAATCGGATACATCCTATCGCATCTCGCATTTTATTCACTTTGCGTTTACTGAAAAACAGTGGTTTTAATATCATCTTTTGTTAGGTTTCGTGTCATGTAGGCATGTCAGGTAATGTAAAAGGCTGCGAAGATCGCGATGTCCATCCTAAAGACTGGATTTCTGATTTGTGACATTAAGATGGCATTATCCCTCCATATAATGTCTTTCTGGCAAGAGGTACGGGATCGGTAGACGCATAATAAACTACAATTGGTTACAATAAAACCTACAATTGGCTTTTGGTCTGTTCTACCTATACATGAGATAGATGTGAAATTGACACGTCTCCGTATAGGGCATACACATTTCACTCATGAGCATCTTATATTAGGCCAAAATCCGACTATGTGCAGCAGCTGTCAAATACATTTTACCATTTGTCATATTTTAATTGATTGTTTTGTTTATTTTTCTTATCGTGATCAATTTTTTAATTAGTCTTCCATCATTACAGGACTTGGTGGGTGAAAAATACCACTCAAGCATTTTTAAATTCTTAAGAGCTATTGTCTTTTTCACTTGCATTTATCAGCTTTTTTTATTCTGTGGAATATTCCTTTTTAAGTTCATTTACATTACATAATTGTATAACTCATTGTTTTAAATTTTTAATTGCTGAAGCCCTTTTTTACGTCATATTTACACAATTTTCTCTTTATACATTTGTGTTTATAATTTAATAAGTGAGTGTTTTTAATATCTTTTATACTTTTACCATTTGATTGGCACAGTATGGGCATATATGGCTCTTATGCCAATACACCAAACCAACCAACCACCCACGAAAGTACAGTAGAAATGCTGAATTGACTTCATATTTCTTATAATTCTCCAATACTTACAAAACATTCGCAGCTTTACTGATAATTTTATGTAAACAAAAGGAGACAATCTTATTAGAAAGTATGTGAGAGAATTGTGGAGAAACCATTCTCTTTGGTTAAAGAGACCTTTAACAAAGTTGTTCATTTTTACTTCCAAAAAACTACAGCATCACTAATGAAAAAATAAAACATGAGGATTTGTAAATAAAAACTTTACAGCATAAAAATGTTTATAAAACGTCATCCGTATTCAGCAGAGGATCATAAACGTTTCCGCATGGCTTAGAGAATCGAGAAGTGATTTTGCATTCAATGTCGTCGAAGGAAACAGCAGAGAAAGGAAACGATTAAATGTTAAAGGAAGTGAAGCAAATTGCATGTAGCAGAATTTAGGCAACAAAGCTTTCATGCCGTAATAACCGCTGCTCCACATCAAAAATGGTACTTGAACTTACCATTCTACTTAATTAAGCGTGTCGCTGAGGAATCATTTTTCATTGCTGATTTCACAAGAGGATATCGGAAATGATTGGCTTTGTTCAAATGCTTTCTGTTTCATTTCAAAATATAATTTGTCTTTTCATTTCTGATGTAAAACCCGAAAACGAAAGGGTAACAAAAAAACTAGAACAAAAATAAATTGTTGGGGGTTGATAAAAATGAATGTCCTTGTTGAAAGATTATTTTACAAAGAAATGTAATTTATGAATAAAAATCAGTGCAATAGTAACGATATTTCAGATATGTTGGAGATTATTTATTCATAAATAAATGTTGTTCTTTTTACATGCATATTAAGTACGACGTTTGATCCATTTTGCTTGTCATAACCGATTTTATCAAATTAAAAGAAATCATAGGAAAGAAAAAATATATTATTTCTTTTTCATGTTTCTATGATATTTGAAAATGAAATTATTCGTCACATTACTAAGAAACGTATAAAGAAATTAATTTTGATTACAAATTTGAAAAAAAGGTGTTTTTTTTTGAAAACTTTCAATAATTAACCTAAAAAATAACTATTAGCAACTTGATAAAATTAGTATATGGCCTATATCCAGTCCAGTAAATATAAATGTTTGCCTCTATCTGTAAATGTGCAAGATTACTCCGATATTCCTCCCCCACCAAAATTCTTCCCAGATACCACAGTCTGCAATTCCCTGACAAATTAAGAATTATTATATTTGTGGACACATACAATTCCAAAACTGCACTGCATTTCCGACAAATTAAGTTTTTGAATTATTATATTCGAGGATAGATAAAGCTCCAAACATCTTTTCTCGACCCAAATTAGCTGTACTTATTTTAACTGAGTGTCCAGTTTTTAACCTCCAACGTCGATCATTTTTAATACAACTATTTTATCTCTTAACGATCTATTGGAAGAAATCCCACACACCAATATCTTCCTTTTTTTACAATTGATAGGCTTTTTACATCATATATGATTAGTTTTATAGTGTGAAACTAGGATTTCAAATCATTTCTTAAAACAAATTGGATGTATTTTAGAACCTTTTTTACTATAATTTTATAATACTATACGTTTATAGATTCATTAACGTCTATTGGAAGAACACCCTCACACCAATATCTTTTTTTACAATCAATAGGTTTTTTACATCATATGTGATTAGTTTTATAAGGTGCCACTTGATTTCAAACCATTTCTTAAAA
>JAPMOQ010063708.1:105045-134268 GCA_026543055.1 Argiope trifasciata
AAAATTAAGTCTCCGTATGCATGCATTACTTGTAGAGCATTTAGAATATTGCATGAACAATATTTTCATGTTAAATTGAATTTTTTTATTATATAGATAATATCACTTATTGGTAAAAGAAAGTGCAAAGATGAAAAAAAAAAGCACAAAAGTGATTAATAGATCTAAATTTTTATTGATTGAGATAAAACTACGTTTTTCTTCAGCTATAGAGCTGAAATTTTTAAAAATTTCTTCATATTTACATAGTTCTGAAAAAAAATCTTATAAAAATGCTCTATACTACTATTCGATTTTCGTTGATAGCTACTTGAAAATAAAAAAATAGGAAGTAAGCTAAACAAACGTAAGTCAGAATAGAAATTAGTGGCACAATTAAAATATAGTAAATTTATATAAATTTCATAGCAATGCTATAAATTATATCATTAAACATAATTATCTGCAATTATTGACGCATTAATACTGTCGAGTAGAGGAAGTTAGCTTAGATAAACTGTGTTTTAAGTTAAGGATAATTCAATGTCTCAAGATTTTATTCATCCCCGAGGCGAAATGACTCAAATCTCCTCGATTTAGAGATATACAGAAGTTATTAGAACATTCTAGAACAAACGAGAATAACGGAAAGTAAATCAATAACAAAGCAACTTTTAAGCAAATCTCCTGCCGTCATATATGAACTTGCGAACTGTCGCTTTCAGTTCATAGCATTCTGCTATTGTGTCATTACGTCAGCTTCAAGTTTCAATAAGTTCCGTTACTATATTTTAAATCTTTTGAATAATTTTGTAACTCATAATGAACTGTTTTTTAATGTACTTTGGAATGATATAAATTATTTAAAATATTTTTTAATGCATTCCCTGGCAACAAATTTCATTTTCAGAGTAAAACTATTTTTCTATTCAATACAAAGTTGAAATACTACATTCCTGTTCAATAGATTTCAAAAATTAATTATTACACAGTTGTAGAGAATTATTATCCTAAGAATTTTTAATGTTTTTAAAGTATCCGACTACGTTCAAAGGAAAATTTTTGAAAAATTGGAATTTTTTAAAAATTATTTATGATTTGTAGATGTATTGTGAAGTATAAACACTTTAAATATAAAAGAAAGTATTTGAAAATACAATATATTTTGAGAAATAGAAAAATGTGTAGTAAATTTTAGTAAAATTGACACAAAATGGTTAACACTGCGCACAAAGTGGTAATGTAGCAATCCTATTTATCTTTGTACACAAGTTATCGAGTATAATGATGAATGAAATGAACCAAAATCTAAGAAAAATCTTGAGATGCAAAGAAGTTATGGGTAAAAATATACGTATATATGCATTTTTTCCATAAATTTACAACTTAATTTTTCTAAAAACACCTAAAAATGAGATAGTATTTCACCAACAATAAACATTTTGGTTCATTTCATTGTCCACATTATTTAAAACACACGCTGAAACTTTTGTGTAAAAACTTCGATTAGTTTTTGAAATATTATGTTAACAGTGGAGAAGTTTTATGAAAAAGAAATTTTTGTGAAAATTGAAGTGAAATTGAAATTTTAGCTGAAAATATCTGTGACCCTGGATGATAGGTGAGGTTTCCTTTTCCTAGAAAATATAAACTATTTCATAAAAAGGAAACTCTGTAATACAAGAAATAATAGTAATAAAAAAAATCGTCAATATGGTCGATAAACAGTGTTTTTAACGTAGTCGGATACCTTAAATGATAACTTAATACAAAAATATCTGTGAGAATAATAGTGAAACTCTTAAATAATTATTATTAAATTTATCGATGAAAGAATGCTTTGTTAATATTGAATATAATTTTCCTTTCAGGTGATCAAAGAGCCAATCAGAATCCGTTCCTTCTCACAGTGCACACCTATTTGCTGAGACATCACAATTTCATCTGCCAAGAGCTCAGTGAAGTCAATCCTCACTGGGATGATGAAAAGCTGTACCAAGAAGCCAGGTAAAATAACTCATCTTCAAATAATAAAGCGAATACAGAGTGCCTAGCATTAACTTTATAAATAAATAAATTTACCCGCGACTTCGTACGCGTGGAAAGTTTGATGTGTATGCATTAGACGGTTTGATCAATTCAGTTAATACTTATTACTTGCACTAGCGGGATGGTTGTAGGCACTATAAAAGTTTGTAATCTCTATAAATAAACATGAAGATTCGTCTGTATGTCTCTTATGCTCATCCGATTGTGATGAAATTTTGAATACTTATTTCTTGAACTTATTTGTTTGTGCTGAAGATGGAAAAACAAAAACAGAATATTGCCAACCTTGAAGTTTGGAATACTAAAGTTTAAAAAAAATAGAATTAATATCATTTACGCTTCCCCCTTTATGTATTATTCTATTTCAATGAATATATTCATACAAAAATAAATATCATCCTTACTATCATTCCTAATTAAACAAGATATTTTAAACAAGCTATTTTAAATTTTAAACTATATTTCCAAAATTGTTTCTTCTGCAGCAGCAACGCGCCGGATACCAGGTAATACATAAAATAATTTTACATTTGTGACTATTTACTTACTATTAATTAACAATTTTTAAAATGCTACAGATTAAAAAATATTATACTTGATAAAATAATTGATTTCCTTTCTGTGGTCAGAAATCAAATCATTCCAGACTTTAAATTTGCTATAATAATTAAAATATAAAATAACGATACATTTGTGTGGCATTTATAATTAATTAGAAATGTTTCAGACATAACATTATATAAAAGGAGTATTACACTTAATAAAATGATTATTTTTCCATTATGTAGTCAAAAATCAAATATTTTCACAATTTAGTGAACAAATTTAATCGAAGAGTTAATCATTTTTTTTCTCCTAGACGTCTGAACATCGCCATCGCTCAATACATTACTTACGGCCATTACCTGCCTAATGTGCTTGGCGAGATTATGAAAAAAGAAGGCATCCAAATATTGCCTGGCGCCCAATACACCAAATATGATCCTGAATTAGATGCCAGCATCGCCGACGAGTACACTACCTTCGCAGCCCGATATGGTCATACTCTCATTCCCGGCCGCATCTCAGAGATCGACCCCAAAACAGAAGAGAAGGACGATATCTGGTTGAGGGACTACTACTATACCCCTTTCGGTTTCAGGTACGGACAGTTTGACAAAATCGCCAAAGGCATGACAGTGGACAGGAAGATGAAGCATGACGTATTTCTCAGTGAGTATATTTCATTTAATTCAAATTTAAAGTCAACAATCATTTTTAAAAATCTTTGGACCCCACTGTGACATACATGAGCCAGACATATATTTCAGAAAATTAATGTATTGTCCCAGAGAGTCAGTGATATGATTTTGCCCACTTCCTGTGTGTTAGTTTTGAAATTTTGCACACATCTATTTCTTCAATAACAATACATACTTATGTATTTTCATTTAATTATTTATTGCCGTCACTCTATTGATTTGACTAAAGTAATCGAGGAATTGCAATTTCCTGGATATCATAGGAGCAACTCCATCTAATAACGTATTTCAGAAAAATTCTTATGATGCTTCTGATATATTTATAATAGTGAATTACAAATTAAATACTGAAAAATAGAATAAAAAAATTTTAAAATGTTTAATTATTAAAAATGTTTTAAATAGTTTTTTTTATTAAAATTACTTCCGTTTATAATTTCTTCCATTTCTTTTGAATTCTACAGGTGACGATGTCAGGAACTACTTATACAGGAGATTGTATCTCAATCAATCGACCGGTTTAGATTTGGCATCTGCTAGTATTGTGAGAGGAAGAGATCACGGAATTCCAGGTTACACCTACTACTTGAACTACCTGTTTAATATCACAATTTACTCATTCAACGATTTGAGGAAACTCTTGCCGCCAAAATCTGTAGATCTGCTCGAAGAACTTTACGAGTAAGAAAAATTTACTTTTTTTGTTTTTATTAACTAACTATTCATTCACAGATTTAGAAACCTTTCACGCTTTTAAGCATGCGCCTGGAAGCCTTTATTTTTCTCAGAAAGCTGAAGTTGGCTGCATCTGGCTGAGCGAATATGCAGTATGCAAATTCGAATATGCAATCAGCAAAAGCGAATATGTATAGCATATTCGATGTTAAGGTTATTGTCCCAAACGATGCTGTACATCTTGCATAACATTGACATATAATAGCTACGAAACATCAATCTTTAGCATGAATTTAGCATATTTATGGAATCCATCATCATTGGTAAATTATTTAGTGATTAATCACTAGTATGAAATTAATAGCATCCGAATATGTGTTATAGAGGTACCTACCAATTAAAAGGAAAATTTGGCAAAATTTCCTTTTCAAAAACAAATTTTGATTTTTTTTTTTTTTTGTAATCACAAAACCACATGCCAAATTTGATATATTAAAATCACTACCAACTTATTTATGAGTCTGTTAATGAGTTTCTAGAAACAGACCAACAGACAATCCTTTGACAACCAAACAATCCAAATCCTTTGATCCAAACAATCCAACAGACAACACTTTGACAACCAAACAATCCAAATCCTTTGATCCAAACAATCCAACAGACAAACAATCTTTTGTTGGATATGGCAAATATTTTGGTAAGTGTGTAAACTATTTATGTTAATTCTGTGCATGGGATTGTATCAATCTAATCATCTTCATTTTGTAGCTATTATATTCGAACTGACAAATTTTCTTTGAGTGAATTTTCCTACAAAATGTAATAGAAATCTACAAATTTAGAAAAAAGATGGTATACCAACTTTCAACTGTATAGATCAAAGCGTTCTTGTTTTATATCTATCACAGACAGACAAAAAAATTGATAAATGTTATTCGCACCATATCAGTAATCACGAAGTTGATAAATGGTAATAAATCTCGAAAAAACTAAGAAATTAGTGGAATATCATAGCACATGGCAAAAAAAAAACATATGGAAAAAAACAATAAAACATTTTGAAAAAAAAAAAACAATTAACTACTTTTTGTAATATTTTGAGATTTGAATAAACTGTCTAATATGCAATGGCCATCAATTTATTTAGTTACTAGCCGCCTTTGGCGACCAGCTGGTTCGCCATGAGTAATGCGTTCTAAAAATTTCAATTGAATCACATATTCATTAGCCTTGAAGTAATTCCGGGCATTGATTGGCCAGAAATTAAAAATGTTTTTTTTTCCGTGGTGTTGCCAAAATATTAAATATGTTTTTTTTCCGTGGTGTTGCCAAAATATTAAATATGTTTTTTTTAAAAAGCGAAAAAGGAAAAAAAAATATTGAATAAATGATTTAGAAATTGCAAACGATTATAGAAAACTTGGCTTTGCATTTATTTTTTTAGAAACTATCACATTTTATAATGGGAAAAAAATTATGGAATTAATAATACAGATATTGCAAACGATTATATAATATGCCATAGTCGGGAGTTAAATGCATATCCTGTCTAAATTCAATCAGGTTTACCATAAATAAAGAAGATTTGTTGAATAAATGATTTAGCTATTGCAAAAGATTATAGAAACCTCTGCTTTGCATTTATTTTTGTAGAAAATATCACATTTTATGTTTCTTTTATTTTATCCAGTCACGTGCTAAAAGTATCATTTCTTTAGACTTGATTTACGATGAAAGTTTTGTTTTTATTTGAACTTCCGTCATTGTTTTCTTTTATTTTATTCAGTCACGTGCTCAAAAAAAGGGTTAAAATATTTCTTTAAAAATTCGTAAAAAATAGACGCTTCAGTTATACATTAAAACGCTGATACCATTAGAAAGCAATTTTTTAATCTTTAAATTAATGTTAAAATCATGTTTGTGCGATAATATTTTCGGAAGTTAAAGCGGAAAAACGTCTAAATGTCGCTTAAATTTTAATTAATTCAAACTCTAATTAAAAATTCGAAAAAAGGGCTCCGAGGTGCACATTCCGGGCCTCCAAGGTATACATGTACCAAATTTGGTAGCTGTAGGTCCAACGGTCTGGCCTGTAGAGCGCCAACACACACACACACACACATGCACACACACACACATTGAGCTTTATTATAAGTATAGATATAGATATAGAAGAGGCTTACTATATTTAATCCATTTTCAAATAAATAAATAATGCGAAACCGGCTTTTTTATTTTGGAAAGAAACACAGCAAATCGGAGATTAGAGTTATATGAAGGAGACAATGAGCAAACTCGCTTTATTATAAATAATGAGTTTCTGCTTTTAGCTGTTTTATAGAACACTTATGATTTCGTTTTCTTTATTTTCCAAGAAGAAGATATGTTACATATATATGTCTCTAAATCATATGTGCAATTTTTAGATCACCACATGACATTGACACCTATTCAGCTGGTTTGGCGGAATATTATGTACCTGGAGGCTTCGTTGGACCCACGTTTGGCGCTATTCTAGGACAACAATACAAGAGGCTAAAGTTCGGTGATAGATACTGGTTTGAACATGGACATCAAGCAGGCTCATTTACGCCAGGTAAGAATATTTTTTAATTATCTACATCCACTAATAGGTATAAATCTAGTTCTCGTCTTGATGTTACCAGGGTAAAAACTAAAAATCAACTGTTTGCGTCAAGTAAAAAAGAACCGCTTTAAAAATATGTAGCTCTAGTTTCTGAAAAGTCTTGATACAGTTGTGCTAAACGCTCTCGAAAATATCCCCATCCTGTCTCTATCTTTTGGCGAAAACACTGGGTTTGGCGAAAATGGTGGATATGGTAAAACCACAGTCATCTCACGGTATACTTTAATGAGATTTTTTTGAGAAGGTGTCTTTTCTTGCGGTTCGAACTCGGAACCATCAGGTCCATAGCTGTGTAACATAACCCCTAAACAAAAGTGTGCACACATGTCAGGAAGTTCTTATCTGATGAATTTACCCCCAAAAAGGTAATCCTTGTTCAGGCGGAAAAATTTTATATTTTAATCGCATTTTTTAAAATATCAACAAAACAAATTCTAACGAGGTTTGATTTATGTAATTTAATAACGCAAGTAGAGGGGATAATGTATCCCTTATATCAGCAAACAACAGCAATTTCCCTTCACATATTCCATGTGTTTTGGTTCTAAAAGGCATGAATTTAAAATAATTTTTTAGACATTCTAATCAACTTTAAATGTTACGGAATTTTCTTACATATATAAAACATCCATTAAAAATAATATTTGTAGGGAAAAAGAAACAAAAACTAATTCAGTTTAAAAATATTTGGAAAAAGTCTCACTAGTTATTCAACTTTTACCCGATTGATTGAAATATATTGGCCAAATGAAATTTTAATATTGAATAGAAGGATATAACTTCCACCAAATTTGTTTCCAAGAAAATCAAAAAAAAAAAAAATCACTGAAACAGGCTTGCACTTGTTCAGTGCCAGCGATTGATTGTATACTGTCAAATGACAGGCACTTTCATTTGACGGTATACAATAAATAATTGGGCTGACATGGGCACAAGGGAGAAGGAAGAGAATATGGTGGCACATGGAAATTCTTTTTAATGACCGAATTGAGGAAGTGTTCATGAAGCAAAATTAGGTATGACGTTAAATGATGTGTGTCTGTTATGGCATATGCACCATCTTGAAGTTAAGAGAAATGATGCAGAAAAATTGTGATGTAAAACAGACGTACATTAACCGTTCAAACCAATTCCATGGTTAACTTTTTAAATGCAGATTTTTTTTTAATGTTTTAAGGTGAATCAATGCTCTATACATTTTTAATCGATTTTTTTATGTTTTTATGTATTTGAAATTTCTATTTCAATATCTTTCAATAGCTGTATGTCCCTTGCATGTGCGTTAAAATTAGTTTTAAATTAATGTAAATGGACCATTAATAAAAAATTAATGTAAAATCAGTATTATGTCAAGCCCATTTTGACAGATGAAGACGTAAACATTGGACTTCTAAATCATCTGCCAAACCTCAGGTATAATTAATATCTAATTTCAAGAGAGAGGTAGCTTAATCGTAACTGTGTTTGCTTGTTTGAATACCATGTTTACATATTCCCGCGTTGTTTTAATCATGTTTTATCTCTGATAACGATTCTTATGTGTTGTAACAAGCATTTTTTGGTATGTTTTTAATAAAAATAATTAAATTTTTTATCTGTTTATAAATGTATTTTTTAAATGTTTGAAGGTAATCAAATGTTTTTTATATTTTCTAATTTCACTAACAATGATCGTTTCATCCATTCTAGAGCAACTTCTCGAAATTAAGAGAACGACATTAGCCAGGATATTGTGCGAAACCACAAGGATAAGAAAAATTCAAATGCAGCCTTTCAGGCCACCATCATCAGAGTATGTGTTTATTTATTTCCAGTGATATCATGTTTTTAATAACCATTATGTCATTGATATTTATCTGAAAAACATAAATTTTTGATAAAAATGGGAACTCTTAACGATGTCTGTAATATTCGGTTAAAAATATTCCAAACCTTTTGAGCTGTGACATTATCATAAGTGCAAATCCCAATTTGTGCTTATGATAATGACGTCAGTAAATGAAGAGATGACTTTTTGTTTGTTTGTTTAAAGTATTGTTTGGCAACGGATTCTAAAACTTTCCGCACTTTTGCGCATGCGTTAGGAAGGGTTTAATTTGACAAAATAGGGTGAGAGGAAAGGCGAAAGGGGGAGATGTTTACACTAAGTTATTAAGTACATTCCGGAAATGCGTACATCCTTCTGCGTCACACCCTTTAAAGTGATAAAATCGAACAGGTCGTCTCAGGATACTGAAACGAACAGTAAGTGATAAATGAGCATGTAAATACAGCTCAGCAAGAATAAAAATTATTTACAGGATCGTTTACTTCACATTTTATTTATATTTTTCACTCGATATTGTAACAAAGTTTCCTAAGCTCAGACTAGTCATTTTTACTATTTTATATGTATAAGGATTCCAAATAAACTCCTCATGTGCAACACCTAGCTTTAATGCTATTAAATTTTTTTCAGCATTTTTTATCAGCTATTCGCTATTTGTTTCGACCCATTTTTAATGAATATTTTTTATGTAAATAATAGGATCAATTTTTATCATAGAATTCTGCACCTTTTTATTTATTAGTAATGTTGCTATTTAAAAAACATAATTTTTTTCAATCTTTTAGGTTCTGACAATATGCATAAAATATTCTACTCTAACATTCGTTTTTTATTCTAAAACAAGCATATCTTAGATAGTGTTAATATGATAATAGCTTATATATTACTGTAGAGCGTCTTAAAGTTATGATAAGAAATATTACAATTTTTTTTTTCTTATCCAGAAGTTGTAATATTAACGACAATTTTGAAATTTCAACGTATTATATGTAATTTTTTTCTTTTTCTTTTTTTCTTTCAAGAAATCCCGTCGTTCCTTGCGAAGAAATTCACAGGTTTGACTTCTATTTATGGAAGGAATAAGATGCCAAAACAAACAGGTAAGATTTTCATCCCATTTCTGTTTTTTTTTTTTTTTGGACACTAATTGACATTTTAGTAATCATTCCGTGATTTAATAAAACACTTCAGGCAAAAGCAATCTGGTGACCAAGTTTCCATGCAATTCACTTTCAACACTCTTCAAATAATGGAATCTAAAATATTTTCTCTTCCTTTCGATAGTTGGCCGCAATAATTGATCATAAAGTATGAGATTCTGAGTTCAATAAAAACTGAATATGCATTTTTTGCTTACCAGCGGGTGACCGAGCTCCGCTCGGAGAAAACAGGTATCGAAGCTAACTCGAAGATTTAAATTTTCAATTGTGATTTATCAAAGCAATACATGCCATAAGAAAATTTGTGAAACCATTGGTGAAAAGATAACCGGTTAAAGTGCACCATTGTAAACTATTCTAAACAAAGTTAGAGTTTGGAAAGAGAACTATTCCATACAAAGGTAAAGTAAAGGTAAAGATTGAAGTGTGTTGAAGTTCAATATTTTTGACAAATTTATTTAGAAAAACCAAACATATATACCTACATAAGAAACATATTATAAACCTATAACAGCATAAACATAAAACTTTATTAGTTCGCCATATTGGCTATAGATGGCAGCACGTTACCGCTTGAAAATTTAAGTAGGCATTATGGTGAACTAATAAAGTTTGAAAATATCCTATCTGTAACTCCGAACTGCTCGACCGTAGCGCTTCAAAACCGGCACCAATCGATTCCTCGTGGCCAAAAACCCCAGACCCCCAAGTTTACCGGAGTTTATTAATTCTGGGGCAATTTTCGACTTGGCAACCATTCCTCGTATTATAGTATTAGATTCCGTGATTTAATAAAACACTTCAGGCAAAAGCAATCTGGTGACCAAGTTTCCATGCAATTCACTTTCAACACTTTTCAAATAATGGAATCTAAAATATTTTATCTTCCTTTTGATAGTTAGCCGCAATAATTGATCATAAAGTATGAGATTCTGAGTTCAATAAAAACTGAATATGCATTTTTTGCTTATTTTAAATTTTAAAATAAATAGATTATAAGAATGGCAAATACTAAATTATCAACGTTTTCGTATTATAAATTTCTTAAAGCATTTCTTAAAGTACCACATTATTGTTTATCTGTTAATAATTACTTATACGTAGTCTATTGTTAATAAGAATTAAATAGAAAAGAACTTCTATTATTAATACTTATTTTTTATGAAGATCTGAAGTTTTAAAGATTTAAGTATTAAATTTTAAACATTAAATATTCTAATTGAATAAATCATAATTTTTAGCTCAAATTAAAAAGATATTAAAGAGATTTAAGAGATTTTCATAATGAAAGGAAAATGTGTTTCACGTAACTTCGATTGTCTACTTTTATCATTCTGCATGGAATAATTTATCATAAAGCATGAAATTTTGAATTCAATAAAAATTGAATATTCTTTCTTTGCTTATTTTAAATTTTATAGTAAATAGATTATAAGAATGCCAAATACTAAATTATCAACGTTTTCGTATCATAAATTACCTAAAGCATTTCTTAAAGTTCCACAGGATTGTTTATCTGTTTATAGTTGCGTGTTCGTAGTCTATTGTTAATAATTAAATTAATTAAACAGAAACAGAAATTAAACAGAAAAAAAACAGAACATTAACAGAAAAAAAAAGAATTAATTAGAAAAAATTAAACAGAAAAAAAGAATTTCTATTATTATTACTTATGTTTGATGATATGAAATTTTAAAGATTTAAGAATTGAATTTTAAACATTAAATATTCTATCTGAATAAATTATAATTTTTAGCTCAAATTAAAGAAATTATTTTCATAATGAAAGGAAAACGTGTTTCACGTAACATTGATTGTCTGTTTTTATCATTCTGTACGTTGTGCCATTTATTGTAACAGTTGACATATAATTTTGGAAATAGCCCTTGAGTGCAAAGGATCACGGAAATAATGAATTTTGTATACAAAAAAAAATGCATTTGAAAATAATAAGCGGGTTGCCAATTTTGTTACAGTTGGCAGATAATCTTAGAAACAGTCCTTGAGTGCAATGAAATCACGAAAATAATGAATTTTGCATACAAAAAAAAATGCATTTGAAAATAATAAACGTGGTGCCATTTATTGTTACAGATAGCAGATAATTTTGAAAATAGTCCTTGAGTGTAATGAAATTACGAAAATAATGAATTTCGCATACAAAAGAAATGCACTTGAAAATAATAATCATGTCTTACGATTTGAGTTCATAAAAAAGTTTTGCTACATTTGTATTATTTTTTAATAAAAAGGTATTCATATAATTCAATATTTGTTTTCTTTTGTTTCAGAACAAGCTCTTCATGTCAGATGGCCATTGTGAATCCCATGTGTGGATGCGTTGCTCCCTTTGGAGGAACTTTATCAGTTATTTGTAGTGTTTTGTAGATTTATTTAATAATAAAGTTAACTTTTTTTATATATTTTGTTTCTGCATATTATTCATCAATTCATTTTAACTTCTTTTCTTACAGAACACAACACGGCAGTTATGTTAAACTTCTATGACTTACATTTGCCACCGTTTTATATCGAAAGATCGGTATTATGATACTTGTTGCTATTTTAATCTACATCGGTTGATACATACTAAATGTTCCGAATTTGGTGTACCTAAAAAGCCTTAGTCATCACATATGGTACCGTTCTCGTGAATTAATTTTAACGCATCAATTAATTTTAATTTCCTTCCTCACAGAACACAACACGGCAGTTATGCTAAACTTCTATGACTTAACCAAACATTCGAGGCAACAGATATTATTGCCACATTTTTAGATCAAAAGATTGGTATTATGATACTTGTTGCTATTTTAATCTACATCGGTTGATACATACTAAATGTCCCGAATTCGGTGTGCCTAAAAAGCCTTAGTTATCAAATATGGTACCGTTCTCATGAATTAATTTTAACTCATCAATTAATTTTAATTTCCTTCCTCACAGAACACAACACGGCAGTTATGCTAAACTTCTATGACTTAACCAAACATTCGAGGCAACAGATATTGTTGCCACATTTTTAGATCGAAAGATTGGTATTATGATACGTGTTGCTATTTTAATCTACATCGGTTGATACATACTATATGTTCCGAATTTAGTGTTCCTAAAAGGCCTGAGTTACCAAATATGGTATCGTTCTTGTCAATTAATTTTAACTCGTCGATTTCTATTTTATTCCTTACAGAACACAATACGGCAGTTATGTTAAACTTCGCTATTATGATATTTGATCGCTATTCTGATATTTATTGCTAATTTTATTTACATCGGTTGATAAATGCTAAATGCTCTGAGTTTGGTGTGCTTAAAAAGCCTGAGTTATCAAATATGGCACCGTTCTTGTTATCTGTAAAATGCTACTAATTGAGGAATTCGTCTCAAACTGGACATTAGGTAAATAATATTGTAGGACAAGCATTTTGAATAAATTTCGACTTTGTTTAAACTTTTTCAAAAATGAGACATACAAATAGAAAATATTGAAATCGTTCAAAAATTCGAATTCATGATTTTTATATTTCAGACCTCCTTGAATCTTAAAACACACGTTTTAGGAATTATGTCTATATAGTCTATCTATGTCTATATGGTCTATAGTGAAAACACATCAAAAATCTTTTGATGTAGATGTATAAAATTTGTTATATGATCTTAAGATAAAATATTCAGAACAACTCTCAAAATTTGACCAAAATTCTTTCTTGTTGCCTGGATGTCTATCTGATTGCCTGTATAAAAACTAGCATGATATTTATAAAATGTAAGGGACCAGATTAATAAAATTTGGTACGCACATTTGGCATCTAAAAATTAAATTATTTTCAAATTTAGAAGCAAATTTGTGGAAGGGTTGACATCATTCGATAATTTTGCATGCATATTAACTCAATTATTCAAAAATGCAATGACTTAAATAAATGAAATTTGGTATGCTTTCGTGCTTTTACAATTCCAGTTCCGTGTCAAATTTTGGTTTCAAATTATTCAGAAAAAAGACTTCCAAAATACATACTAGATTCGCAACTAGGTATGTGTAAGTTAACCATTAGAAAAGGTAAATTAGAGGAAATTTGAATTTTTCATTAAAAATATATAGTTCTTTTTAGATTTATTCACCTTTTTTCATTTCTCCATCTGGCTTTGTATTCTATTCCTTGAGAATTTTGTATCTTGCTTCTTATAACAAGAAATATAATCCTAAAAACATTAATACGTTTATAAAAGTTAAAAGGCAATCATTACTTTAAAGACTGTTTTTAAAGAATAATTTTCTTCTATCACTAGGCTAATTTTAGCAACATTAGAAGAGTAAAACATCTTTAAAATACTTAAAGCTCTGTGAATTTTATAACAACAATATAGAAAAACATTTATAAATTCTTAAAATGTGAAGAAATATGGCTGCAATAGAAATTATAATTTTTTAAAGCTGATATTCTAAATTTTCCAGTAATATAAGAATTGTGTTTTCGATAATAGGTCTCAAAATAATTTTTTAAAAAATTTTGAAATTTCTTTTATTTAAAAAAATATTTATTCAAAAATTTAAAAAATACCTTCTTGCGAAAGCAATCACAACCCAAGAAATAATCTAAAACCCAACTCTGTCGTATTATTTGCAAACTCCCAACAAAAAAACAACATGCTAAATGTACTGGATGTACATCAGTGATCTACTTTGCAGAGTGTTACATTCAATATTACGAAACAGGCAATTACAGAAAGCAAATCAGCCTAAAACCATGCTAAAACTGTATGCATGTGCAGCACTCTTACTGCCCGTAACGAAAAAAAATTGGTTCCATTAAAATTTTTCTGTAAAAAACATTATTAGTAATCACTACAGAAAAACTACAAAGTTTTGAATACTTATTACTGGCAGTTGTGGGATAGTTACAGGTTTAGTAAAATTATGTAATCTATATAAAAAAAAAGCGAATGTTTGTCTGTATGTCTCTTATGCGCTGCCGAATCGCTCATCCGATTGCGATGAAATTTTGAATATTTATTGCTTGCACTTATTTGTTTCTGCTGAAGATGCGAAAAAATACTGACAACCCTAAAGTCTTGAATAATAAAGTCCAAAAAATAGAATTAATATTATTTGCGCTTCTCCTTTATATGTCCTTCAATTTCAATGAATGTATTCTTTTCCGACACGAAAATAAATGCTATTCTTTAAAATCATTCCTAATGAAACACGACACTTATTTTAAATTAAATAACTGTCTTGTTTAATTAGGAATGTAATAATAATTTAAAGTACAGTATAAAAATATTTTTATGCTTGAAATTTAAAGATTTATTTCAGCTTATAAATATTTGAAAAAATATTTGATGAATGTTTTTCTTTTGTTTTTTATCGATATAAAGAAAACTTAGTCGAAATGTATCAATATTTTATAGAATAATTTTGCATTTTTAGAATAAATTTAAATGTGTACATGAAAGTGTATGGTAATTTTAAGTTTAAAAAATATCCAAAAATCCATTGTCCAGAAAGATATCATTAAACACTTTAAATAAAGTTTTAAACTGAGATTATTTTTATTTGAAGCACTTAGCAATGCATTTCTTATTTACTTCGGCAAAGTTTTTCCAATAGAAATGAGGTCGGCATTTTTCCCGCTCTGAAAGGGATTGCGAATGAGAAGCGTCGAAAAGCCTTGATCCACATTATTCAAATTTGCAAAAAGCCGTAAAAACATCTGAAAATTCTAAATTCCAATGAAACAGATATCTCCATCCCTTAAGAAATGCGAGAACGAAGGTTTGAGCTGCATCTTTTAGTCACCAAATGAACAGGAATTTATTTTAACTCCATGTAACTCCAACATAGTGCAAATAGCTCTAATTCCCCCCAAATTGGAGTTACATCCTTATTTAAACATATTTAACGTAAAGTTGGAGCTGCACCTTTTTGGCACCAAATGAACAAGAATTTTTTCAATTCCATGTAATTCCCACAAATTGGAGCTACACCCTTTTTTGTAGCTCCACCCCTTTAGAAACTCCTCGCGTTTCTGAAGTTGAAGCTACATCCTTTTGTTACCAAATGAATAGGAATTTTTTAACCCCATGTAACTCTAACATAATGCAAGTAACTCTAAATTCCCCCAAATTGGAGCTACATCCCTTTTTGCTATTTCATCCCTTGAAACATAGTGAAACTCTAACACAGTGTAAGAACTCTAACCCCCCCCCAAATTAAAGTTACATCATTTTTCGCAGCTCCATTCCTACAGAAACGCGAGGACAAAGGTTGGAGCTACATCTTTTTGGCACCAAATGAACAGGGACTTTTTAAAACCCAATGTAACTCTAACATAATGAAGTAACTCTAAATTCTCCCAAATTGGAGCTACATCCCTTTTTGCAGCAAAACCTTCAATTTTAGTAGTCAATTTTTTATTAAAAAAAATATCTCAAAACACTTTTTGATAGTAGAATTAATTAATATAAGACAGCATGGGAGAATTCAAAGAAAGCTAAAGAAATTAAGGGTTCGGATGTAACCAATGTAACCAAATATTTATGGATAATTTTATCGTTCCTTTAAAAGAAACAGCATTTATTCAGCTTTCTACTATTGCAGGGCAGTACTTTTTGGTTGTGTTTTTTAAATTTTTTGTTCGGATTGTTTCAGGTTCGAGACTCGATTCCACCGAAGAACCGTCGTGTGAGGGGGTCTTCTGCACGTTAAATCTGTCAGGCCAAATGTCCTCCCGCTGGTGTGGTGTGGTGTGGTGTGGAAAAGGGGATGCCAGTTCAGGTGTCGTCCTCGTCATCTGACCGTGGTTCAAAATGACGAGGTCCGTCCCCAAATAGCCCTCGTGTTGCTTTAAACGGGACGTTAATATAACTAAACTAAACTAAACTAAATTTTTTGTTCAGTACCTTTGAGTTTATTTCATTGTTAATAGGTGTTAGGAAATAAACTCCTTTACATTTACGCAGATTTGTATAAAAAATTATCATGCGATTGCTTCAGTAAAACTTTTCTTAAAAAGTAATTTTCATCAAAGGATTCATTATAAAATATCCCATAGGTTTGAAAAATCACGAAATTCTGTATTGATAATGTTTGTGACTTTGACTCACTGTGAAATGAAAGAATTTATTTAGCAATTAATACATAAGTAATTAACTTTTTCTAGTTTTTGTATACTTGCAACAATTGTTCTTGAATTTCTGTGTCTTAATATAAGTGTTTAGGTAAATATGGTTAACATTTTATTTGAAGCATTAGAGAAAATACTTCAAAACAATTTGGGATAAAAGAAAATAATTAAATGATGATTTTAATCCAGAGCTGTCACTTATATCTTCCGAATTTCTCTTTTACTACGTTAAATGGATACTCTTGAATAATAAAAACTTTTTCAAATGATTTCCTCTTAAAAATTTATTAATAATTATTTTAACAATTATAAACATTTTTTTAAAATATAATCAATGAAAATGATGCGCGCATCTTGTGGAAATCAGAAAATCTGCTAACATAATTATAACTAAATATATTTATCGCAAAAGAATTCTTAATACGTCATGCCTGTAATTGAACTTACTAGGAAATCAGTTATTGTGAAAAATTATCAACATTTTATATATATTCTTAAAATAAATTGGTGAAAAATTATTTTTGAATTCCGTGTAGTAATTCAAATGTATCAACTGATTATTTCCCAAACTAGCACTATAAGAACAAATCATATACAAACGCGTATTAGATATTTTTCAAAGCGAATATAGTATTAGATATTTTTCAAAGCGCATACAGTTCCTACATAATATGATACGTCTTTAACAAATTTCAAGAACTGTGCTAAAATTTCGATAGAAATAAAAGGAGATAAAACAAAAAGTCAACGTTTCATTTAATTTTGTAAATAGTTTTAAAAAACACCGATCATATAATTTAATCATTTTATGACTTAAAGCCAAGATTATTCGAAAATAATGTTAACGTTTCCTAAATTGTCTGTCATAAATAAATTAACTTCTTAAAATTTAAGATATAAGTTGAAAAAAGTTTATTACTATTAGTTTTTATAATAAAAAAATTGTCTTGGATAATTAATAAAAATAAGGAATAACGCTCTTTAATTAGTACATTTGAAAGAAGTATGTGATCCTAAAATCCTAAATCTAAAGGTGAAAATATGCGAATGAGACCTTGATGTTAATTACATACATACATACATACATACATATATATATAACCGAAAATACTTTTATACTACTTAATTATTTATCATAGTTCCCTTATCATTTAGTGTCTTACGTGCTTATAATTTTGATTTTAACATGTGAATTTTGAATTATATTCATAGGAAATGCGAACACACAATTTTAACCTCGAAATCATTTCTTTTTCACCATGACCATTACAGAAAACCGGAAAAAGTTATGTGAACTTTAATAGCTTGAGAATGGAATTCCACAAAAAGAAGTTTTAACACATGGAAATTTCAATGCAATTTTTAGAACCAGGACATTTTAGATGTGATGCTAAAATTCATATGGCGGAATAACAATTTATTTTTCAGCGGATGCATTGAAATTATTATATATTAAACGCCTTTAGCAGTTGTTCGTTAGTTTTCATGACAGCTGAAAACTTCCAACTCTTTCTTTTCAGCAATATATTTTTAATCTTCAAAGTATGATACACATATAACTAATATTATTTGTTGTGTTATTTCTTACGGCACTTGCTATTGGACAAGCCAGCTGTGACGTAGACAGCTATTTGAGAGAATAATGTACGCCTCTTTTTTTTTTTCAGGGGCGCCATCTCGGGCCAAAAGCATGAATTTGCCACTCACACTTCACAACCCTTTTTACGGGGTGGACATTTATTCATGCGTTTTCATTCACTCAACCACAGATCGTAATTTAGACCTGTATCAGAGAACGATCCCCTCTGAACCAGAATCCCCATAGGTATATCTAAAACGGGATAACTCAAAAACGGAATGACGTAAATTTATCAAATTTGGTATGTGTTTCTGTGACAACAATTGCAATCCTGTGTCAACATTTTCTTCCAATCCTCCTAGGAAAATGTATATAAAACATAAATTTGATTTTCGGTGCATGGTGATTTACCAGCGATTAATAGCCAAAACATCCCTCTAGGTACACACGATTTCAGTAGAAATGTTAAATTCACGAGCGAGGTTAGTTTTTCGTAACTATTGTAAGCCAATTCCATGCTAAGCATTCTGTCGAATGATGACGAGTCAGCACAGAAAGGGGATACATATTTTCTGAGGGGATGCATGGCTTCTGAGGGTAAAGACCCCTGAGGGCAGAAATCTAAATTCCAGCTCATATGAAGACACATTCACACATTCGCTTACACAACCCCTTTTTTCAGGGGAGGGGGGGCTTTTTCATAAGTCTCACAGATAGAACACAGTGTTAAGAACAACCATACCAAAACTTAGACCTGGGACACCTAGATCATGGGGAAAGCGCGCCACCCCTTGACCAGGACACCGGACCTTCGAATCTTGACCATAGCAGGAGGGGAAAAAAAGGTGGGATGAAATATAAGAGGAAATAATGCGAACAGTTACAGTTTCACTTTAACCACCCAGGTAGCACAATATTGCTCAATACTACCCAGCTTGTGCGAACAATATTGTGCGATATAAAACAATATTCTACAGTATTAAACAATATTGGGAATACAGATCAATGTCGTACAGTATTGTACACTATTTGTGTGCTACTAAGATATTAAATATCTTGTTAAAAATACTCTCAAAGTACTTTAAAAAATTAGAATTAGTGAAGAAAATTGGCAAACTTTTATTTAGTTTGTGATCAAAACTCTAACAATAGTTTTAAAAAATAGTTCCGATGAGCAAATTCTAACCATCTAAATAATGTAAAAAGTTTAATAACTTTAGATCAAAAGATCTGATCTGTAGAGCATCAACGCAGGCGTGCACGCAAACATACACATTCATCTTCATTGTAAGTGAAGATTTGATTCGATACATTAATATTTGAAATTCAATATTTTTATTAAGAAAATTAATATTCATATTAATTTTCTTCTTTTAATGTTTAATGTACCGAGTGGTTAGAATTCAAATCCCCTTTCAAGTGATCATAAAAGGAAAACTGCTGGAGCAAATGTTATCAAATTTGGTACTAACTTAAAAGAGGTTAAAAAAATTCAAAAACCTACCATCAGGGGTAAGGGGCGCAGTATGCAATAATTTTCAGTGAAATAGGACATGAAGACAGTGTTTTAAAAGGTGTTTAATTGTTTCTGAAACGTGTCACGAAGCATGTTCGATGTGTTTTTTCTCAAAAGCACTGTTTATGGGAATAGTCTAAACAATTTGCAGAAACTGGCATGTATATAGCATTCCTCCTGATATGATAAGAGTTACTGCTGAGAATGCAGTAATGCGATTGAACTTGCTTTCAGTAAATGCTGGAAGCCACATTGAACATGTTTTGTAACATTTCGGAAATGAGTAAACACGTTTAAACCGATGTCTCCATGGCCTACTTTGATTGAAAGTATTTCATATTCGCCTGCCCCTCTCTCCTCGATGGTGAATTTTTAAACTTTTTTCAAGGAAAATAAACTCCAGTTATCTCCTTTAAATTATTACATTTGGTTTGGTAACATTTGATTTATTGATTATAATCATTTCAAAGTGGAACTTTAATTATAACCACCCTGCAATTCTCATTAATATGTTACAATTATTATTGACAACAGCTGTTTTTTTTTGTATACCTTTAAATAAATATGCCAAGGTTTTTCTTTAAATTATCATCATTTTTTGTACTGTTGGAATCTCATTTGCTTCGTTGCTTATTTCGTTTTGATTGTATTGTATATTTTTGTATTAATTTTGCATAATTAAAAAACAGGTATCGCCAGTTACATTAACTTTAAAAAAAATCAAATAAATTCAGTGTCATGCAAAATACATCATTCGGATAAATTTAGGAAAAAAATTTTAAAAAAATAATGACAAACAAATGCAAAAATAACTAATTTAAAAAATTGAATAAGAAAGTTCAAGTGGCAAAAATATTATGAAATGCTTTCCAAATAAATTCAATGTCCAGTGAAATACATCTTTCAGATAAATTTAAGAAAAATTCAAAAGCAAAAAAAAAAAAAAAATAATGACAAACAAATGCAAAAAATAACTAGTTAAAAAAATTAAATAAAACGTTAAAATGGTAAAAATATTATAAATGCTATGTACTGTCTGAGAAATAATTCCAAAATTCCTTTGAAATAAAAAGATATAAGATATTAAAGAATTTTATTATAATAGGAATAGTGTACACTGTACATTTTTAGATTTTGCTATTCGATTTTTTAAAATAATTTATATTTAAATTTTTCATCAGTTTTAATATAAAATAATCTAAGCGATTTTAAAATAACTTGACTACTACAATTTTAATTTTTATAATGTATAAATACTTCATAATTGACATTCAAAGAATTATCATTTGTTCTTAACATAATTTACAAAAAAAAAAAAAAAAAAAAAAAAGTTGATGAATATTTTAGTTCTTGCTTATTTACAGCTAATATAAAGAAAAAATGAATCAGAATAATAAAAAATTTTAAGAAAATTTTCGAAATCTTCAAAATAAATTTGAGTGTGTGCATAAATTTGTTTATTAATTTTAAGTAAATTAAAAGAACCATTATTTTGAAAGATGTCATTAAATACTATAAATAATGTTTCGAACATAATTTATTTTTATAATAAGCACTTATTGTTGCATTTCTTATTCGTTTACTAACATTGGGGTTGCAGTAAAACTTTTCCAATAGAAATAAGGAAAAAAAAAATTTCCTCTCGAATGGAAAGCATAAAAAAATATATAAACCTTGATCTGCATAATTTCAGTGGTCAATTTTAATAAAAAAGCAAAAAAATCTCAATAAAAAGCTTTTGATAACAGAATCAACCAATAGATGGCAGCATAGGTTCCAAAGAAAGCTAAAATAGATTAATAGTTATGGACAATCCACCAATACGAACATACATATTTATGAATAAGTTTACTCCTACCTTTAGAAACAGTATTTAATCAGCCTTCAACTATTTCAGATCGGTACTTTTGGGTTTGTATTTTTAAACTTATTCTTTAGTATTTATCAGTTTACTTCGTTATTAAATATTTATTTAAAAATAAACAGCTTTAAAATTATGTAGATTTGAATTGAAATTTATCATACGAATACTTATGTAAAACTTTTCCTGAAAAAATAATTTTCATCGTAAGATTCATTATAAAATATCCATCAGGTATGACAGGAAATTCTTTTATGTGCATTGTTTTTGACTTTTATTCATTGCCATATGTTGAACATTTAATATATTTAGAATATGATATGCGCTGAAATATTTTTTTTCTAGTTGCGTATACTTGAAATAAATTTTCTTAAAGGTTAATAGGGCAAATATGATTTACAGCTTAAGAAACCTTAAATAAAATTTTACAAAATAGCTTGGGAAAAAGAAAATTGTTCAAAATTATTTTAATCCCAAGACGTATTAATAAAATCATTAATAATTTTATTATATTATTTTAATAATTTTATATATCAGAAACTTTTTGAAATGAATTTTTTTTCGAAAGTTATCATAAAAAATATTGTACCTATCTTGTGAAAAGAGTAAAATTATAAATAAATATATTTATTATAAACTAGCCGCCTTTGGCTACCAGCTGGTTCGCCATGAGTAAAGCGTTCTAAAATTTTCAATTAAATCACATATTCATTACCCTTGAAGTAATTCCGGGCATTGATTGACCTGAAATTAATATTTTCTTTAAGATGATGGACGGAAAGTTCTAAAAGTACTCCTTTTCCTAATAATATTTTACTTTTATAAATTAGTCAGTTTTAACCATCGGTTATGCTTCCTAAATATTAAAAAAAAATTCGATGATGTTGCCAAAATATTAAATATGTTTTTTTTAAAAAAGCGAGAAAGGGAAAAAAGTATTAAATTAATGATACAGATATTGCAAACGATTACATAAATATGCCATTAAGTCGGGTATTCAATGCATATCCTGTCTAAATTCCATCAGGTTTACCGTAAATAAAGAAGATTTATTGAGTTAATGATATAGATATTGCAAACGATTATAGAATCCTTTGCCTTGCATTTACTTTTTAAAGAAAATATCACATTTTATATTTCTTTTATTTTATCCAGTCACGTGCTGAAAGTTGCATTTCATTAGATGTATTTTGCGATGATAGTTTTTTTTATTTGAATTTCCGGCATTCTTTTATTTTATTCGGTCACGTGCAAAAAAACATGGTTAAAATATTTCTTTAAAAATGCGTTAAAAATAGAAGCTTAAATTATACATTAAAACACTGATACCATTAAAAGGCTACTTTTTTAATCTTTAAATTAATGTAAAAATTATGTTTATCAGATCATATTTTCGGAAATTATAGCGGAAAAACGTCGAAATTTCGCTTAAATTTTAATTAATTCAAATTCTATTTAAAAATTCGAAAAAAGGGCTCCGAGATGCACATTCGGGACCTACAAGGTATACATGTACCAAATTTGGTAACTGTAGGTCCAACGGTCTGGCCTGTAGAGCGCCAACACACACAAACACACACACACACACACATTGAGCTTTATTATAAGTACTAGCCGCCTTTGGCGACCAGCTGGTTCTCCATGAGTAAAGCGTTCTAAAATTTTCAATTAAATCATATATTCATTAGCCTTGAAGTAATTCCGGGCATTGATTGACCTGAAATTAATATTTTCTTTAAGATGACGGACGGAAAGTTCTAAAAGTACACCTTTTCCTAATAATATTCTTTAATTTTATAAATCAGTCAGTTTTAACCATCGGTTATGCTTCCAAAATATTAAAAAAAATTTCGATTATGTTGCCAAAATATTAAATATGTTTTTTTAAAGAAAGCGAGAAAGGGAAAAAAGTATTAAATTAATGATACAGATATTGCAAACGATTGCATAAATATGCCATTAAGTCGGGATTTCAATGCATATCCTGTCAAAATTCAATCAGGTTTACCGTAAATAAAGAAGATTTATTGAGTTAATGATATAGATATTGCAAACGATTGTAGAAACCTTTGCTTTGCATTTATTTTTCAAAGAAAATATCACATTTTATATTTTTTTTATTTTATCCAGTCACGTGCTGAAAGTACCATTTCTATAGATTTATTTTGCGATGATAATTTTTTTTTGAACTTCCGGTATTCTTTTATTTTATTCAGTCACGTGATAAAAACATTGCTAAAATATTTCTTTAAAAATTTATTAAAAATAGAAGTTTACATTATAAATTTAAAAACTGATACCATTAGAAAGCTAATTTTTTTTGTCTTTAAATTGATATAAAAATCATGTTTGTGCGATCATATTTTCGGAAGTTATAGCGGAAAAACGTCGAAATTTCGCTAAAATTTTAATTAATTCAAATTCTAATTAAAAATTCGAAAAAAGGGCTCCGAGGTGCACATTCCCGACCTCCAAGGTATACATGTACCAAATTTGGTAGCTGTAGGTCCAACGGTCTGGCCTGTAGAGCGCCAACACACACACGCACACACACACATTGAGCTTTATTATAAGTATAAATGGATATAGATATAGATTAGTTCTTAATGCCCAATAATTATAAGTAAATATGTTTGTTATAAATTAGTTCTTAATATTCCATATTTGTAATTGAATTTATTAGTAAATCACTTAATAAATAAACCTATTATCAATATTTTTTTATTTCTAAATTGAAATTGAGAACTTTTTAAAAAAATTGTGAACTTCAATTCATGTGTATTAAATGAACACTTTTCAAATTAGCGATATAAGTCAATTCTTATACAAAAACATGTTAGTTTTTTTTAATGGGTTTAGAACTCCTATATAATATGAGGCGTTTTTAAAGAATTTGAAGAACTATAAAAAACTTCAATGGAATTAACAGTAGGTAAATCAATAAAACAAACAAAAAATATCGTTTCATTAAATATTGTTAAAAATTCATTAAAAAAATCCAATAATGAGAAGAATAAAAGAATGCAATCATTTGAGAGTAAAAACCGTGATTATTGGAGCTTGGTATTAACATTTTCTAAACTATCCTTCATAAATGAATGTGCTGCTGAAAATCTAAGTTTAGATTAGTTTAGTTACATCACCGTGCCTTAAAAACTAGTCTATTTTGGAACATACCTCGTCATTTTGAACCGTGATCAGACAACAAGGACGAACCTGAAGTCCTCTGGTTCTAAAGCCAACAACTAACTACCGGATTAAAGCAGCCCCCAAAAATGTACGACATAATTTTATGTGGGTTCACCACTGTATAAAGAGCTTTAATAAAAAAGAAAATCTCCGAAATAAAAGATAATAGCTTTGGACAATTAACAGAAATAAGGAGTAACGCTATTTAGTTAATGCCTTTGGAAGAAAAATTTGTTCATAAAACTGAATGCAACAAAAATACGTATATGATCTTAGTTGGAGTACTTATAAATTTTGGTGGTAGTGGGTCTAATGCCACTTGGTCATACCAAGCTCGAATGAGCGGAACTCTTCCGAATGAAGGCAGAGGTATGCGCCTTTCGTTGTTAACTGGCACCGTTCAGGTGAAAGGACGACTTTGCTCGAACACACACGATACAACCCTTTTTAGGGGACGGTCGAACTCATTCATCCATCAATAGGTCAAAATTGAGATCCCAATCAGAGACCGGATTCAGTACCCCCAGAGGTATGGGAACTTGGAGGTCCTTGCATATTGAACGTGCCCCAACAGCTATTAGCCAAAACGGCGGTCTGTGGCCGGGAGGAGAACAGAACTCGCGACCTTTCGGTTGCGAGACTGATGCTCTACCAATCAGGCTATGTTGCCCAAATTTATTCATTTCAATTATATTCACAATATATTTATAAATTTTTAATATTTTTTAATAAATGAGAATATTTTTACGCTATTTATTCATCGCATCATATTTTCCTAAAAATACTGCTTTAGGGTCTTAAGAGTTTACAATATTGATTTTGGCATGAGAATTTTTAATTATATTCCTAGGGAACAAGAAAAGAAACTTAATTGGAAATTGTACTTACAGTGAAAGCAGCTTTCACACTTCGCATTAACACATCACGTTCTGACTGAAAAATTCCTTATAAAATTCTGTGTATCAAAAAATTGAAATAGTGTGTAATACTAAATTTTATAAATGGTACAGAAAAAGATTTAAAAATTTGGAAAAGAATTCAGAAGACTGAATTTACCAAGTCGTATTCGTTGTAAATGAAATTTAATAAGAATTTATTACATAATACTTTAAGGTATCCGACTACGTTCGAAGTAAAGTAGTCGGATACTTTAAGAATTGAATTGAAAAAAAAAAATTAAAACTAAGATTTTTGGATGTATTGTCAACCATGATAAAAAATACTATAAATACAATAAAATTATTTTAAAATATATTGTAAGAAATAGGAAAGTTTGCTGTAAATTTTAATGAAATTTGCTACAAAACGTTGACATTCTTCACAAAATGGTAATGCAGCAATCCTATTTTTCTTCGTACACAAGTTATAGAATACAATGATGAATGAAATGAACGAACATCTAAGAAAGATTTTGAAATGCAAAGTAGTTATAGATAAAAATATACGTATATATGCATTTTTTTCATACATTCACAAAATTTTTAAGAAAATACCGATAGCTGAAAAAGTATTTCACCAACTTTTGGTCCATTTCATTGGCCATATCGTTTCATTCACTCGCTGAAATGTTTCTGTAAATACTTCTATTAGATTTTGAGATTTCATGTTAATAGTAGAGAAGTTTTATAAAAAATAAAGTTTTGAGAAAATTCAAGTTGAAGAGAAAGTTTAGCTGTACAAAAAATGTGACCGTGGATCAGGCCTCCCTTTTCCGAGAAAAAGTAAATTGTTTTGGAATGAGGAAAGTCTGAAATTACAATAAAAAAAATTCCCCAGTCTCTTCGATAACCAGTGTTTTTAACGAAGTTCGATACCTTAATACGTATGGAATCATATATTTGGTAGAAAAGTTTTTATGATAATATTTGCTTCTAAAATAAATGTGCTGAGCTTTTTAGTTTTTTCATCCTAGCATTATTTTTAGTTGTCTTCAACCCGGATGTACATAAAACGAATTCTCTTAGAAACTTCACTACTAAGTTTTATAGCGAAATAAATATATTTTTCTTAGAACACAGATCGAACAACTCTCATGTTGTCTTGACAATTAAACTATTAAAAATTTCTATTACTACTTTCTGATTATTAAACTATTTAAAAAGAAGAATCGTTCTCGCATCTTGGGGAATAAACTTAAACATAGTAATTATCAATTGAAAAATATTAAATATTTTATATATTTTGAAAAAAGCCGTGCATTAAAATTTTCAGTTGAATTTTTATACACTTCCATTAAGTATAGTTCGAATATGATAAAGTATACTTTATTTATTTGTTTTTACTTTGTTCATAGATAAAATAATAAGCCATTTAAATAAGTGAAAAGACTATAAAGATATTTTATTGGTCAATTTTGTAAAATATATTAATTTCTATTTTAAAAAATGCATTTTTTTTAAAATTCTGATAAATTGTACAAAAAAATCGATTGCTCTTTAAATTAGGAATTTGTAAAAAGATTTTCCAAAGATTTCTCAAAAATTGTAAGAATATTTCCACCATTTTAAATTTTAAGCAAAAATTCAGTATTTTTATACTTTTATAATTAATTTGATTATATTTTTATTTTAAAAATTGTTATGACATGATGATTTAAATATTAAACAGTGACATCAAATTCTATATTTTAACATATCTAATTACTCCCTATTTTTTTTTTACTTTAAATTGTTGAAATATATGAATGAATTTTACAAAGAAACTTCATATAATTTTAATTTAGAGCACATATATAGATCGTTTTATTTCATAAATTTTCATTTATTGCCTATGTTAATGATTTTTCCTGCAATTGGCTGAAAGTTTTTATTCTATACTTAAATATGTGAGTATATAATATATCCAAGCACAAGTACTAAAAATTACAGTTATGATTTCTAAGTTATTAAGAAGGAACACTTTCTAATTTCATGAAATTAATGTAAAACATATATTCAACTACGCCATTTCATAAACTTAAAATCATTAACAATTTAACAAACATCATAAATGCTTTTAATCGGTGTATTTGCATCTTCTCCAAAAAATACTTAATGAAAATAAGAAGAATTTACAAACGAAAAGTTAAACAAATATCAATAAATATTTTTAAAAAAAGAATTGAAGCATGAATTTAGTTCTATTGTCTGTAATATTTTGATATCTGCAAGATAGACGAAATTATAAACAATTGTTTCGAAGATTTTTTAAAGTTTAATCTGTCTTTACTATCACTTAATCTTATCTTAAATTTTTTATCTCTTAAAAACTTTTCTATGAAATATTTCGAATGTAAAATTTCCTAAGTAGAAATTATCATTATTAAGCCTTTATTTGAAGTCGACTGAGGTAAGCTCATTCTAATTAATAAAGATATTACAATAAAATTTAAAAGAAAATAAAAAAAATGATTACATTTAAAGACAATTATCTGTATTCGTTGATATCGCCTAATTATATCTATTTTATTGTCATTTCATTTTTCTTGTCCGAAAAACCTGATTTTTGTAGCAAAAAAGAAAATCTTTGGTGAATTAAATGTTCTGATAATAAAGTGATACAAACGTCGTTATTTTAGTTTTACATTTAAATGTTATTTCTTTTTCTACGTTGTGTTCTTTCATATTTAAATATCAAATTGATGCAGTCCTATGTGATTTACACTGAAAGGATGTGCAATATCTTATTATCAACAGCATTTTTAATACTTCATCTATAATGGCGACTAGATTTCCAAGTAATTACCGATGGCTTAAATAAAGATTAAAACGAGTAGAAAATAAGTAAATTAAAATGATTATTATATTGTTTTTTAATAGATATCATATTTTACATATATTAAAATAGCTATAAAATACTAATTTTTTAACATTGTCTAAAACGAAACTGAAGCACATTTTTCCCAATCGTTATTTTAAATATTTTAAGTTTTATACTGATAAATTATATTTTGCTGATATTTGCTTTGTTGTTTTTATTTTGGAGAAAGTTTTAATGCCAATTTTATTTTGATGTCATTGCTTTGATAATATAGAAAAAAATACATCGAATTGTACATAAATTATCTGTATTTATAAAAGTTATGCTCTCATTCTTTAAATATGCAGGTTATCTTTTACTGTTATAGCACATCCGAGGAGTTTGGGCATTGTACAAACGAATTTGATATGATATTTTACTCTATATTTTTGCATAATTTTATTGAAATAACGTGTTTTATGTTTCTAGAAATATAAATTTGTTTTTGAATTAATGTAACAAATTTTCATTGTGCTGAAATTATTAAAATTGGTGTTAACTTTTGTATTTTTCTTGATATCACATTATTTAAATATTTTTAGAATATGATTGTCATTTGTTCATTAATTTAAAAAACATCTTATCCGTACGGATG
>JAPMOQ010063708.1:156707-187070 GCA_026543055.1 Argiope trifasciata
TTCTGTATCAATAAATCATCTTTGATTACTTTTCTCATTTCTGTATCAATAAATCATCTTTGACTACTTTTCGCGTTTCTGTATCCATAAATCCTCTTTAACTACTTTTCTCATTTCTGTATCAATAAATCATCTTTGACTACTTTTCGCGTTTCTGTATCCATAAATCCTCTTTAACTAGTTTTCTCATTTCTGTATCAATAAATCATCTTTGACTACTTTTCGCGTTTCTGTATCAATAAATCATCTTTGATTACTTTTCTCATTTCTGTATCTATAAATCATCTTTGACTACTTTTCGCGTTTCCGTATCCATAAATCCTCTTTAACTACTTTTCTCATTTCTGTATCAATAAATCATCTTTGATTACTTTTCTCATTTCTGTATCTATAAATCATGTTTGACTACTTTTCGCGTTTCTGTATCAATAAATCATCAGAGACTACATGCTAGCTGGGAATTCTGCCTCTGTCTGTTCCTGATATATTTGTCAGTTTTTTTAATAATCACGTAATAAACCATTGTACGGTACTTTGAACAATTTCTCCTACTTCATTTAATAATTTTCAATTTCCCTTTAAAATTATTGTTTTTTCCCCTCGCTTTTAGTCAAGTTTGTTTCCTAATAACAAATACTTTTGTCCCTCCTCCTAAAATTTCAAAATGAAACGCAATTTTCGCCTTTTATTTATTTTTAGATTTTATTGGGGGAAGGGCAATATCTATGTAGTTGAAAAAAAGAACCAGACATGGGGTTTACCGATTTTCTTTATTAAAAAATAAAAATGAAAATTTCGGCTTCGAAACCGGAGGGTTTCAAATTCGGGAGCCGATTCCACTGAGTTCAGTTTAGTTTTATTAACGCCCCGTTGTAAAGCAATAATAATTTTGGGTCGGCCCTCTCTGTTTTGAACCACGGTTAGATGACGAGGACGACACCTGACCTGGCGCCCCCCTCTACACCGCACCAGCAGGAGGACGTTTGGCCTCCTGCTGGTGCAAAACTAATCACTAAAATCATTTTGAAAGAACTGATAATAAAAATGATAATAGGAAATAAAAGATTTAAAAAATGTTTAGAAAAAATATAAGCGATAACCTTAAATTTGCTCCATGCGTAGATAATGTAATGACTGATAAAAAATTACAGACCTCAGCTCATCGGCCTTTACCTTATTTATCCATGATTAGGGTTATTCACACGCAGATAAATACGTCAATACATTTAAAAAATCTGTCTATTTTTTGATATCGAAACAAATCAAAATGACGGGAATATTTTTAACTCTGCCCTGCATTACAGACTACAATGGGTATTTATATATACTGATTATTTCTTAATCAAGCACTATTACTTTGTGTTACAGGTTTATAATGTCTTTGAAATAAGAAGCTTTACTTATGAAAAATTAATTTACGCTTTTTTTATTCTCGCTGAGTATCATTCCAAAGATTCATATTAATTCTTATTATTTTAATTTTAATTATTTTCAAACAATTATCTAAATCAGAGAAATAGAAAAGATAATATTTCATTTTAAATGAAATTTAATTTTTATTTTAAATGAAAGAAATTATATTTTTTGAAAGTGTTTTCTTGTTTAAATAAAACAAAAAAAATGTCTGAAACATCACTGAACAGTATATTAGCGAATTAAGTAAAACAAAAAGAGATTTTTTTAAAATGAAATCTATTGTTCCAAATTTCAAATTATCATGCGAGAACAGGGTTATGAACCAAAACATCAAATTACTAGTTACTGATTAAAATGTTTATAGACTCAAATAAATTTAGACAATTTGTAAAAATTCAGAAAATTAATAATTTTGAAATCAGGTTGTAACTTTAGTTGGCTATAAATCGCAAAATGTGACAACCTTCTACATTATATTCTAATAAGCCTATTTTAAATATTTGATATTATCCCTGAAACAACAATCTTTATCGATTAAACAAATATGTTAACGCACTTGGTTTATTTTTAAATGAACGTTGCTCGAGTTAGGTAACAACACGGTGATTTTCAAGAGAAATGCTACAACAGCAAACGATAGATAGTTCGAAAACTATACAGTGAAAGCCGACTCCAAAATGAAACTACATTAGCAGACGATAGATAATTCAAAAACTATAGTGTGAAAGCCAGCTCCAAAATGAAACTACATTAGCAGACAATGGATAATTCAAAAACTATACAGTGAAATCCAACTCCAAAGTGAAACTACATTAGCAGACAATAGATAATTCAAAAACTATAGTGTGAAAGCCGACTCCAAAATGAAACTACATTAGCAGACGATGGATAATTCAAAAACTATACAGTGAAAGCCAACTCCAAAATAAAACTACATTAGCAGACGATGGATAATTCAAAAACTATACTGTGAAAGCCGACTCCAAAATAAAAAAAAGAATAGATATTACTTTGTCAGGGGATAGAGCAGACAATTTATTGCCTTCTTATTTTGAAGCTTCAAAAAATTCAGTTGGAAACAACATCATATTCTCACATGATAAAAAGTAAGCAACTACATTCTAATTTCAGTTCTATGCCTACCATGATGATGTACAGGGACAACTTAGCGGATATGCCACCCATTGCAAAAGGGGGTGCTTACATCCTGCCACCAATTAAATATCCTGATGGTAAGTATTTTTTAGCTCTTCTTTAGAATGATGATAAACATTTCATTGTTACAAATTTCTATCTTAATCTTTCAATTTATTTAAGTAATTGGTAAGTCAGTCAAGCATTATTATTAAAGCATGATAAAAGTATAATAGTCTCTTTGTCAAAGCAAACTTGGAGTACCAAGGTACCACCATTTTTATAGCATATTTAATGAAATTTCCTTTTTTCAGGCCATTGGTATTTGAAAATTGGTCACTTGAGCACTCAGATCAATCCAGAAGTGAAGACACTCGAAGAAATCAATAAATGGTACAAATGTGACGGAGACCAAGAAACGATTGACAAATACTCAAGGTTCCTCATAGGTATAATACCAGGTGAGCATTATATGTACATAATATATTTTGATTTCTATATATTTATGTATACATCATATAGAACTATATACAGAGTGTTGTTTTTTAAATCGGCGGTTCTCGGCGATTTATGTAACTCGAACTATCAACCGCAAAGCCACAAAAATTTTGTACGAGGACCGTTGACATAATGGGAAAAAGGAATCCTCAAAAAAAATTCGTTCTAAAAAAATATGGCAATTTATATCTAAATTTTAAGTAAATTTCTAATTGCATGATAAAAATTTAAAAAGCTACTGTAAGCAGATAAATGAATTAAAACGAATTAATTTTCACACAAATGTGGTTTAATGGAAAAATAAATTCTGTAGATGTTTACAAATTTAAAAAAGAGTAGATTCCATTCGACTTCCTTTTTATTCTTTGTTCTTTTGTTTTCATTCAATAGAATCGCTTTCCCTTGGAAGACATCGGCTAATTTCAATATGCCATACATTTTCTTGTACTAAGCATTGCATTCTGCACACCGTACTATGTACAGCTGAATGCAACATTTCAGAATACGTGCTCATGTTCTGTTTTCCTTTAAAACTGATAAGTTCGAGACTCCACAAAGATAAACCTCCGATTCCAGCGATTTAACGTCACAACATCTGTGACCGTATCCTACGATACCGCTGTCCATTCTCTACCAGGCCGAGTTTCTACAGACCCTGTTTCTTCAAATTTTTCCAGCATTGCTTTCACTGCATTCATTGATAGAGTTCCTTTATGTAAATTGCTTCAACTTGTAAATTCTCGAAAGCGGCCGCTGCATTGGATTGATCAAGATAAAAGAGCTCCACAAGCAATGCTCGCTGTGCAATATTATTTTTATGAAAATTAAGTGTTCAGAAAATCAAAGTGAAAGACACATTTTAGTTGAAAAAATATGTGAATATGGATTATAGGTCAGGCTTGATTTTGCAATTACAGAAAAGGAATTTCCAATTCTATTCGTCTTCTTGAATTCGTTCTACTAAAACATACAATAATTTCAAGGTTTAATATTTTAGTTTATTTAACAGAAACAATAAGTTCAAGGTTTAATTTTTTTTAGTTCATTTAACAGAAATTCGAATATAGTTTCACTTCTTAATAAATTGGCAACTTGTCGCCCTAAGCCTTCAGTTGCTAAATGGATCGATCTCAACTGATGATTTTTTTTTAAGAATATTCAGGCGTTTAGAAAAACTGGCTTCCTTAATTTAAAAACCGGTTTTCGAATGTGAGAAATATGCTTTAAAAAACCGGTTTAGAGAAATTCTCAAAACCGATACTTAAAGGCTTCATCATACGGCGAAATATCGTCAGCAAAAGACAATGAAAGTAACGTCACTTGAGTGATGTCACTATCGAAGTTTCGCATGATTGGTTGAATTTGAGTTTGCAAACAATATTTCCGCCACTATCGTCAGCATTTTCAAGCTGTTAAAAAAATTCATGATGACGAAGAACTTGCTTGTCCGGTTGCTTGCATGTAGAAACAGAAAATTGCTGACGATATTTTGTGATAAGGCCTTAACGATATGTGGGAAAACAGGTGACGTTACATCTAGTTGGAATACTAGGTACCATATGTGTTGAAAAGGGTAAACGTTACAATCTCAAAACAAACTTTGAAGGCAGAAAAAAAACATTGTGTAAATGACACTTGATCTACTTATGTTTATTAGTATTGTCACAACATAAAAATTTATTAAGAAATTATGTCGATAGATATTTCGTTTCACTAAATAATACTGCTTGAACGCTCTTTCAGGCTTATGATATGCTGTCAAAGACTTTCAAAATGACCGAAAATTGGGTAAGAAGATTAGGAGTGTTGATGCTTGTTTTCCCAAATTGACTAAAAATAATCAAAAATTATCTTACTGTTAGGAAAATACCGTTTAGAAAAATTATTTTTCCTTTTAAGTTATCCACGTCCATGACAGCAAACTTTTATCTTTTATCAAGACAGAAATGAATTAAATAGGGAAATAATATGAATGTCTGAGAAAATTATTTAAAAAGTGACCAGACAGGTGATTGAGTTTTCATTGATAGTTATTTGAGAAATGTTTCCTTAAACTGACAAATATTTTTTATATGTTTGAAAGCTAGAAAAGAGTATAGTCATAAACCTTTCATCAATCGCAATGAGCCCATACCCCTTGTCAAAAAAATCCAAAATAATTGAATACATATTTTTAGAATTTAGTTATTAGTATTTTGTGATATCATCTTTCGGAAACACAATTTACGAATATAGCTGATCAGGTTTTTCGATTAATTGGCGTCATTTAAATAAATGTATAAAAGATTATACAGAATATTTAAAATGAATTATTTAATATATGTAATTTTATATTTGATAAAAACAAAACTAAAGAAAACTTTAAAATTATAGCATATTAACATTATAAATAAAATAATTTGCTAACCCAAAATTATTATATAGTATTTATGACATTAATCATATTGTCAATGTCGTCACGACGATATTAACATTTTTGCTTCCACGCTTGGGATTTATCCAATTTAAACAGTTGAAAGTACCTTTTTGTATTTTTTAAAAACAAGCGAGTGTTTTACATGATGTTTGATTTTATTCGTTTACAATTTTTTAGCTTCTACTATTCCTATTTTTATTCAATTCCTACTGTTAGTTCACACTCGCCCTATATTTATTTATTTACCATGTTCAAATATACAATGTTCAAATTACATGTCATGTTCAAATTTTGTATCATGTATAAACTAGGATATAAAATACCATGCTCAAATTTCCCATCTTCAATGAACATTTTCAATTTTTCAATCATTAATAAAATACATTTTATTCATTCACTTAAGTTAAAATAGATTTAATTAAACTTGTAGTGGATAACATTCGATGTTAATACAGTTTTTTTAAAAATATAATTCATTAATTTAATTTTTCTTGTATTTTCTATTTTATCGCCAAATCCGTCAAAAGTCGCCAAATGGTCACCAAGTTTTGAGGTTACTAACGCGACACCCGCTCATAAATAATATAAGAAAATAAGTAGGAATTGAATTTAAAAAAATTATATACTCATAATATGTATTGTACTCATTTATTATTTGTACTCATTTATATTTATTTGTTCATTATTTGTACTCATTTATATTTATTTGTTTATTATTTGCACTCATTTATATTTATTTGTTTATTATTTGTACTCATTTATATTTATTTGTTTGTTATTTGTACTCATTTATATTTATTTATTTATTATTAATATCGCTGGTTCAATGTGATCCTCACATATTTTCGATGCTCATATTCTCTCAGGTCTTAAGGTAGAGGAAGTGAAAGGTATGACCTGCGTGACCTGTGACAGCCCTAGTGACCTTCCTTACATAGACCGAATATCGCCCACTGTAACCGTAGCCGTGGTGGGGAATGGCAGAGGAGCCACGATATCCGATGAAGTTGGCAGGATAGCAGCTGCTCTAAGCCTAACAGGGAAATGGAAATCCGAATTGCCTCAGAAATTATTTGAAGCAATATTTGTTTGAATCTAATTATCTGCTAACTCTTGCTGTAAACTGTTAAGGAATTTAATGAGAATAAAACTTTATTTTTTACATTCAGAAATGTTTATTTTGATATTAAAAGTCAGTGGTTTCAACATAAATGTCTGGCTTCTTTACTAGCAATTTTTTACCAGACAATATTTAGAATAAAACAAAAAAAACAATAATTTATTGTTAAATTATTACAATGATCTTATCATAAGATTATAAATCGTAACATTCTGTTTCAAAGTGATTAGATATAAATGATAATATCTAAAATATTCAATATTCTTATACAACGTTTTACTTATTCATTTCATAATTATCTAATCAAATCTTTATCGTCATTTGACCCTGTAAATTACCACATAGAGGTTCTGGTAATGCACAAGTGAAAGATGCACAGACTTTTAGTTATGTTAGATTAGATTAATCTAATCTTTTATCAATTTCTGATAAAACATACAACATGGTTTTCGAAATTCACTAATCATTCAAAATGAGTCACTTTGGAGAAAGATAATCCCACCATAAATCATTAAAACGATCAATTAACTCCAACCTTCACGGCAATAGAAAACAAAGAGTTTAAGAGCAATAATTTGTCAGTACTTTCAAGTAAGATTTTATAATTATTTTATTTGTTGTACAATAATAGGGATTGGAATTAAGAATATAATTTTTAAAAAAATTATATTCTTAAATGAATAAATTTCTTAAATGAATTGGTTATTTGCCGATTCTACTTTTGAAATAACTGTTTGTATCAAAAAAGACCCCATCCCCATAAGCTCTCTCAACTTGCTTATTTTTTTTAATTAATTTAAAAATTAGTTTTCTTTTTTAATTTCAAAGAATTGTTTGTCTTTTACACATTTTAACATAATTTGCTTACCATTATAAAAAGAAATTTTAATAAATGTTTTATAAAGCAATTTATAAATATATCGAAAGTATTTTTCATTAATTAAAGCGTAAGATGAAGATAAAAAATCTTTTAAGTAAATAAGAATTACAGTCACAGTTATAATGTTTAGTACAGCAATTGAAACGCATACCATCTCACTTATAATACTTAATGTCTGTTTTTTTTAGATTTTATAACATCTATGGAGATTTTACAATTATTTCCTATAGTCATCACTAGACCTTATAATTTTCTTTTAATTCCGTTTAAAAGGGTTTTTTACTTTTCAATATTTTAATTTTCAATACATGCTTCCAAAAATAACGTAATTTTAGTAAGGAAATTCAATTAACTTTAAAAAATAAAGTAACTTTAGTAAGTTATCATACGATAAAAATAACACTTTTACTAATACCAAAATTTCGTCAAAAATTGAAACTGCTTACTAAGAAATATCAAAGTCATACAAAAGTTACCAGACAAATCGGATGACTTTCTTGAATATTCTAAGCAGTTGCATAAAATTCAATGTGGTGAAAATCCTTTTCTAATATTTTATATTTCAAATAATAGTGTATATAATTCTAGCATTAAGAATATTAAATATATAATTTCATCTCTTTTTACTAATTTTCATTTTCTAGAAATAAATATAAATATTCTAACTTATCATGCTATGAATTTACTTCTTTTCATTATTTCTAAAATATTATATTAAAATAATTATTTCAAAATTATAAACATCAAAATAAAATTATAAAAATCTGATAGAGATTGTCTAATAATATATTTTGATTATTAATAAGTGTCCATAATTTTTCACATCTTTTCATTATAAAATAATTTATTTATGATTTCTAGATTTTTTAATAAAAAAATTATTCTTTACAAAATACAATAAAAAAAGCGTGTTTAAACCTTTCATCTCTTACTATTTCATTTTAATTATTATGTTGAATTTAGAATATTTTTTAAATCATTATTAATATATTATGGTATCTAAAAATTAATATTCTTTTAATTGAAATTTTGACTATCACATCTAAAAAATCAATTTTTATTTAAATTAATTTGTTGAATGATAATTAAAATATCTAAAATTACTCAAATATGCTATTAGTGTAATGAATTAATCACACAAAATTTAGATGAGTAAATGAATAAAAAAAAACGATGACAAAATTAATTCCTTACAAATATGAAACATGGTAATTTAAATAAAAGAGTTCAAAAATAGAATTTAATTATGCCTTTCCTTACTTAAACATGAAACTTGAGTCTTCCCTTAAAATATAATGATTTGTTGAAAAAGCATCTAAAGATGTAATTCAATTATTAATTTTTCTCTTATCTTATATGCTTAAATTTAAAAAGTTATGTTTGTTCATGTGCTTATAGCTTAATTAATACTTAGTTGTTTAATTTAATTAAATTTTGATAATGCAATATGTGGCATTAGGTTTAAAATTTGGGGGAGGAGTAAGGTTCTATAGAATTTATTAGAATGAATTATTTATCATAATGAAATATAACTGGTATTATAGACTAACCAGCGGGTGACCGAGCTCCGCTCGAAAAAAACGGGTATCGAAGCTAACTCGAAGATTTAAATTTTCAATTGTGATTTATCAAAACAATACATGCCATAAGAAAATTTGTGAAACCATCGGTGAAAAGATAACCGGTTAAAGTGCACCATTGTAAACTATTCTAAACAGAGTTTGGAAAGGGAACTATTCTATACAAAGGTAAAGTAAAGGTAAAGATTGAAGTGTGTTGAAGTTCAATATTTTTGACAAATTTATTTAGAAAAACCAAACATATATACATACATAATAAACATATTATAAACCTATAACAGCCTAAACATAAAACTTTATTATTTCGCCATATTGACTAAAGATGGCAGCACGTTACCGCTTGAAAATTTAAGTAGCCATTATGGCGAACTAATAAAGTTTGAAAATATCCTATCTGTAACTCCGAACTGCTCGACCGTAGCGCTTCAAAACCGGCGCCAATCGATTCCTCGTGGCCAAAAACCACAGACCCCCAAGTTTACCGGAGTTTATTAATTCTGGGGCGATTTTCGACTTGGCAACCATTCCTCGTGTTATAGTATTAGATAAGCAAATATCGATTAAAAAATATACATAATTTAAACGTCTATTTAGAGAAATTATAACTTGATAATGTTTTAGCTTTTGATTTTCTTTTCTTCATTTGACCAAATTGTATGACTTTTAATTATTCTACTGAAAACAATTTTTATATAAATTAATTTTTAAAAAATATATATCAGGTTATGCCAATTCTTTATAGTATTAATTTTGTTTTCACTTTATTTTCATGCACTGATTTTTATGACACACAATTTATAGAAAGTATTATAGTATAAAAATATTGCTATAGTGAAAAAGTTTTTTTTTTTTGTACTTTTTGAGTGATTGTGAAAATTAAAAAAAAGGATATGGAAAAAATTGGAAATAAAAATTTTATACACTTTGTCAGCCAACTTTTTATCGACATATGCAAGTATTAATTTCTGAATTTCTCCTACACCAATAAAATCCTGTTAATAATAATAATTTTATTTTTATTTCTTATTGAAAAATAGCGATTGCCATATTGAAAAAGTTTTTAATATACTTTTTGAATGATAGTGGATATGATAAAAAGAATATGGAAAAAATTGAAAATAAAAATTTTATTGACACTTCGCCAACCAACTTTTTATCGATGCATACAAGTATTAATTTTTGATTTTCTATTACATCAATAAAATTATTTTTATAATAATAATTTTATTTTTATTTTTTAATGATGTCTTCCTTTCACAAATTTTATTATTTTTCAACTGGGGTATATGAAGTTATTTTTAGGAACTTTAACACACAAAATTTAATTTTATCAAGACCATTATAATGTCTACAAAATCCACATCAAGATAGAGAGTTTCATATTACCTCTATCTCTGTCTCTCTTATAATAACAAACATAAATGTGTGTTTGTCTATGTGTATATGTTGGTACGCTACAGAAGAGAACACTACATCAATGTCTACCAAATTTGGCATGGATATAATTAAAAGATGGAAATGGGAGAATTTTATTAAAGTTTTAATTAATTAAAAATTAAAGGAAATTTTGGCAGTTTTTCATCTTGAGTTTATCTGAAATCAGCATTTGTTTAATTACGGCTTACTATAATATATTTGCCAGTTTTAAGGTATCCGATTACGTTAAAAACACTGGTTATCGACCACATTGGGGAATTATTTTTAATTGTTTTTTCTTTTAGTTTAGACTTTCCTCTTTCCAAAACAGTTTATGTTTTCTAGGAAAAGGAAGACCTGACCTATTATCCAGGGGAATTTTAAGCAAATCCTATATTTCAATTAAAATTTCTCATCAATTTTCTCAGTGCATTAGTTTTTATAAAAATTCTTCATCGTTAACATGATATCTCAAAAACTAAAAGAGATGTTGACATTAAAATTTCGACGTGTGCTTTACATAGTATGGACAATGAAATGAACCAAAAGTTTTATTGTTGGTGAAATACTTTTTTCAACTATAGGAGTTTTCAGAAAAATTATGTTGTGAATTTATGGAAAAAATGCATATATACATATTTTTAAAATATAACTTTTTTTCATCTCAAAATGTTTCTAAAATTTTGCTTCATTTCATTCATCATTACATTCTATAACTTGTGTACAAAGAAAAATGGGATTGCTGAACATTATAATTTTGTGTAGAGTGTTAAACGTTTTGGCTAAATTTCATTAAAAATTTTTATTTCTCAAAATATATAGTTTCAAATATTTTGTTCATATTTTGTAACTACTGTACGCAAATGTCATGCAAGTCATTCTCAGAGGTAACAACTTTATGAAAGATTAGGCGAGAAAGTTTTGGGGAGACCAACCCTGGGGGTTTTACATTTTAATTAAATTTTAGCGTTTTTCACAGTTATCTCCAAAAATATTGTTGTACGAATAATTTTGCACTTATCTTTATCTTTAAGATCATCTTTTAAACTATATTTAAGATTGTCTGGTATAAATATATTTTCTATGTTTAATCCATTTTAAAAGAAAATATTTTAATCCTATTTTCTAAAATTAAACTTGGGAATTCTGGACGAATGTGAAACAAATCACGAGACACATTAAATAGTTTCTTTCATTACCATTCGGACAGGACACCAAGATTTACAATTCTAAAAGAATACACGAATCTTACAGATAAAAATGAACATTTTATTGTTCGTATTTTGTATACTGTTGTTCCATTCATCCTATTTCATCCTATAAAATATTGAAAATTATTGATTGATTGTTCTTAAAATTTTTTTGGCGCAGCAACGCGCCGAGTACCAGCTAGTTTTAAATAAAAATAATTAGTTTCAACAAGAAAGTTTTTGTATTTTTTTGTAGTTTAAACAAGTATTTTTCAAATTCCTTATATATTAAATTGTAAAAATTGCTTTGCTTAATAAATGGAGTTGTTTAATGGTTAAGGGTTTCAATCCTTTCTGCTATCTACCCATCAAACTTTAAGATTAAAGAGCAAAGTTGAAGAAACTCTTAAGACAGACCAAGTTACATAAAATATTTAAGGTACCCGACTACATCCGAAGGAAATTTTGTGAAAAATTGGATTAAAAAAATTTACTTATGGTTTTTCGATGCATTGTCAATAATACACTCTATAAATAAGAAAACATTTAGTTGAAATTATAATATATTCTGAGAAATAGGAAAATTTGTAGTAAATTTTGATGAAATTCAAGTAAGTCGGTTAATAATGCACACAAAATGGTAATGCAGCAATCCTGTTTTTCTTTGTACACAAGTTATAGAATATAATGATGAATGAAATGAATCATAATCTAAGAAATATTTTGAGAAGCAATGAACTTAAGGGTGAAAATATACGTGTATATGCATTTTTTTACCGTAAATTCCCTACTTAATTTTTCTAAAAATACCTATAAATGAAAAAGTATTTCGCCAACAAGAAAACTTTTGGCCCGTTTCATAGTCCATATTTTGATACTTTTATCTAAATATCTCAATCGATTTTAAGATATCATGTGGTCAGTGGAGAACTTATATGAAAATGAAAGTTCTGAGAAAATAAAAGTTAAAAACAAATTTTAGCTCAAAAATGTTTTGTTTAAAGTATCCGATTACGTTAAAAACACTGGTTATTGACCACTTTGGAGATTATTTTTTAAATTGTTATTCCTTGTAGTTTAGACTTTCCTCTCTTCGGAATTATTTGTCTTTTTTAGGAAAAGGAAGGTCTGACCTATCATCGAGGGTTACATATTTTTTCTGTTAAAATTTCTTTTTAATTTCAATTTTCTCAAAACATTATGTTCTTAAAATTTCTCTACTGTCTCTCAAAAACTAATACAGGAATTTATTTAAAAATTTCAGCTCTTATTTTAAATAATATGGGCAATGAAATGAACCAAAACTTTTATCGTTGGTGAAATAATTTTTCATTTGTAGGTTTTTTTAGAACAATAAAATTGCAAATTTATGGGAAAAAGGCATCTATACGTTTATTTTTACCCATAACTTCTTTGCATCTCTAGTTTTTTCTTGGATTTCCGTTCACATTCATCATTGTATTCTATAATTTGTGCTCAAAGAAAAATAGGAATGTTGTATTCCAATTTCGTGTAGAGTGTTAATAGTTTAAATTATATTTCCCTAAAATGAACTACAAATTTTCCTATTTCTCTAAATATATGAATTTTTCAAATAATTTTGTTGTATTTAGTTTTTTAAAAATTCAGTATAGTTTTTAAAAATTCTAATAATTAAAATTTCTATTTTTAAAATTCTAATAATAGTAAATAGTTTTTTAAAAATTCAATTTTTCAAGAATATTCCTTAGGACGTAGTCGGATACCTTAAAATCCCGCAGGATAATACGTCAGGTCTTCCATTTCTTAGAAAAGATAAATTGTTTTGTGAAGAGAAAAATCTTTAAAAATAAAAAAAATAATAAAAATTTACAAAATGCCAATGTGGTCGATAACTAGTGATTTTAACGTAATTGAAACCTTTAACAATCCTTTCTTTCCGTTGAACTAACTGGTCACAGCAGGCACGAAATCTTGAATAAATGCCAATTTTATTTTTAAGCAAATGGATAAATAATAAAATTGCCACTTCACGATGATTTCTTTGCATTAAAACATTTTCTTAAGATTTCTATGTTTTTTCTCTTATTTTAGTAATTCGAATTCTAGAATGGACTCGTACGATTTGTGCATAATCGGAGCTGGTATGTTTGGATCTTCAGCCGCCAGACACGCCTCCGCCAACCCCTGTTTGAAAGTTTGCTTGATTGGTCCGGAAGAACCAAAGGTGATGGATCGCAAATATCTGCATTTATTATTATTATTCTTTTAATTTTGATGATGCATTTATATATATATATATATATTCATAAAATTATTGAAACATTTAAAACCCATTTCTTGATCAAGAAAAATTTAAACGAAACCAACTAGGTCGAAATCGAAATGAAAACTCAAATCGGAATAACAAGCTAAAAGTTCACAAAATGAAAGGTAAATGAAAAAGAACCAATTAATGAAACAAATCCAAAATACTATAATTAAAGAATTATTTAAATGAAACAGAAACGGTACTAACCACGGAAAAGAAACCAAAACCGGAATTGAAACTAAAAATCATTACGGATTCAAACAAGTTTAAGAATTAAAAAAGTTTTTAAATCAATCATTGTATTTGGAGAATGCAAATGTAACTACAACTAAAATACAAATGAATCTAAATTAATTAACAAAATAAGCCAAGCAAAAAGTAACACAACAGAATCAAAACAATAATCAATAGAAAAAGAATCCGGCCTGAAAACTTCGTCAAGGGCCACTTTCAAGCAAGGATTCCAAATAAGGGATTTTTTCTGTGAGGCATCGGTGGACAATGGTCAAAAGTATTGACAAAACGTGACCCGAAAATCTCCCGAAAATGACGAAAAAAGAGATATATCAATTTAAACAGCAAAAGACAAATAACAAAGCAAAATATATAAAACATCACCAAATGAAACAAAAATATATATAAAAAGTAAAACTACATAAGAAAATTCAGCCACAATTAATAAGTCAAATTAAGAAAACAAAAAGTTATAAAGACCTACCCACCACAGGAATAACTACCGTTCTTCCTTTGTAATATTAATACTACAGTGTAAATAAAGATAAATGTAGTTTATGAGCGCCATCTGTTTCACTAATATTTCATTATTTCTTTTTTTATTAAAATACTGATATTGCAGTATTTTGGGGGAAAATCATTATTGTTTAAATTTTTAATAAAACTATTTGTTGCTTTTATAAAAGAAATTTTATTATTACAAATTATTTTAATTTGATTGAATTGTGAGAAAATTAAATTTTTGAAAATTTTAGAGTTAAGATTAGAGTAATAATTACTGAGTTTAATTACATTAAATTTGGATTCGTCTCTTTTATCATAAATACCGACTATTGTTTTATCAAAAACTATTAAATAATGACAAATAAAAAAATTAAATTTAATCTAAAAGCGATACATTTAAAAGTATAGGCATATACGAAAAATATATAACATAAATACAATTTAATAACAAAAGCAAACAACTGACGTAAAAATTTATTTACATTGTGTATCCAAAATAAAACAAAACATCAAATCAAGTCAGGTCACATCCATTTTATTTATGGATCGAGATGGAGATAGCAACAACACTATTCTACACAAAGTTTATAAAATTTTCATTTAAATAAAAACAAAGTTTTCTACTATCACGCACGAACATTCAACAGCAGTTGGCGTAAAGCATATTTCTGACTTTCTTACGCCAGTTAGGGTTACACAATCCAGATTAGAAGTTGTTTATTTCCTTTATTCTGTTTTCTTTTCATTTAAAAGTACTTCAGAATGTATCCGAAAGATCGATTCATTCACAACATTTGATTTTAAATACATCAAATTACAAAAAAAATAAACAGAATCGTTTGAAATAATGGATCGAAATTCTGCTAACTCTAACCTCATTTCTGTTGGGGAAAAAACTGGAGCCTTACTCATCTTTGAAGGGATTTGGCCTCAGCTTTTTAGCGAGAAATTTTTATTTTAATAAATAAAAAATGAACCCCTCAATGAAGGGGAATAAAAATTAGCCTATGCTCTATTCCTGACTGAAGATAGATTATATCTTTGTGCTAAATTTCATCCAATTCTGTTTATCCATTCTGGCATAATGTAGTAACAAACATCCATTTATCCAAACTTTCACATTTATATATTAGTATAGATGAGACGTAAAAGTGTTTATTAATGGCATTTCAGCAGGAATTCTGGTATGCATATTATGACTTCTATTTAACTGAATTCATTTTATGTTCATTCATAAATCTGAACAAATTTGCTCTCTTGTAACGGTAGAAATGGTTTTAAATTCCCCATATACACAAAACCAATACACTATATTATTTTTTAAATAACTTAATTATCGATAATTGAATTATTTAGTTAAATTTTCATTTCCTACAAAGACCGCCACTTAATATAGAACCAGGGGGTGACCGAGCTCCGCTCGGAGAAAACAGGTATCGAAGCTAACTCGAAGATTTAAATTTTCAGTTGTGATTTATCAAAACAATACATGCCATAAGAAAATTTGTGAAACCATTGGTGAAAAGATAACCGGTTAAAGTGCACCATTGTAAACTATTCTAAACAAAGTTAGAGTTTGGAAAGGGAACTATTCTAAACAAAGGTAAAGATTGAAGTGTGTTGAAGTTCAATATTTTTGACAAATTTATTTAGAAAAACCAAACATATATACATACATAAGAAACATATTATAAACCTATAACAGCATAAACATAAAACTTTATTAGTTCGCCATATTGGCTATAGATGGCAGCACGTTACCACTTGAAAATTTAAGTAGCCATTATGACGAACTAATAAAGTTTGAAAATATCCTATCTGTAACTCCGAACTGCTCGACCGTAGCGCTTCAAAACCAGCGCCAATCGATTCCTCGTGGCCAAAATCCCCAGACCCCCAAGTTTACCGGAGTTTATTAATTCTGGGGCGATTTTCGACTTGGCAACCATTCCTCGTATTATAGTATTAGATTAAGGAAAATTGATTCTATGGTCCAATAATATTTTAATCATCTATACTAATATTATAAATGTGTAAGTTTGGATGGATGTTTTTTACTCAATCACGCCACAACGGAATTGGATGAAATTTAGCTCAGAGATAGATTATAGTCGCGAACATAACATAGGCTACTTTTTATTCCGCTTCATTCAGTGTTTCATTTTTTATTCATTAAAAACAAACTTTCGCGCCAAAAAGCTGCTGCCAAATCCCGCCAAAGAGGAGTAAGGTTTCAGTTTTCCCCTCAACAGAAATGAGGTTAGGCTTAGCAGAATTTCGACCAATTATTTCCATATATTCTATTTATTTGCTTTGTCTTTGATGTATTTAAAATCAAATGTTGTGAATGAATCGATCTTTCGGGTTCATTCTGAAATACTTCTGAATGAAAAGAAAACAGAATAAAGGAAATAAAAAAATGCTAATCTGAATTGCGTTACCACAACTGGGTTTCAAGTTCGCTCGAGATTGTTGACAACTGTGTTTTCATTTAAATGAAAAGTTTAAAAATGATGTGTATAATACTGTTGTAGCTATCTCCATCTCGATCCATAAATAAAAGGGATTTGACGGACATGATTTGCTTTTTTGTTTAATTTTGGGTCTACAATGTAGCTAAATTGTTTTTACGTTAGTTGTGTGTTTTTGTTATTAAAATGTATTTATGTGATATGTTTTTTGTATATCCTTTTACTTTTAAATGTATCGTTTTTAGGTCAGATTTAATTTTTTTTATTCTTCAATATTTAATAGTTTTTGGTACATATACATCAAAATTTCCACGCTGACAGAGTCGCGGGTAATAGCTAGTATATTATAAATGAAAGACTACGAATAAACTTATAGTTCAAATAAAATAAATTCGTGCACTTTAAAAATTATTTTTAAAAGCGATTTTTTCCTTTTTTTTTCATAAATGCTTTTTTTTTTTGAAAAGCTAGTTGTTTTTCTCCCTAGGACATGCATAATTCTGTTCTCTTTATAGGCAGAAGAATATAATTCCCGAGAAATATTTAGCTCCTATTACGACGAAGGCAGGGTCGTTCTAGTTGCAGAACGTGATACGGCGATTCAGGTTTTATCCAAGCACTCAATCGACAGATTCAGAGAGGTAGAAAAGTTATCAGGTAAATAATGATAGTTTTAAATACTTAAATTTCTTTAGTGGGAGTATTCATATTATATTTCTAATACTAGAAATATCTTTTATTGCATTTATTTAATCAGGGCTATTTAGTGTTGGAAGAATGTGCAGTACCTTTGACTTAAAACATGAATTACAGCTCATATGACTTTCTCGGTTATGGAATTCCTGGACTAACCCTATCAGACCACTTAATGAGGTAATTCATTCGTGCACGTGCTCTGGTGACGTCAGGAAAGAATTCCCATGATCCCATAGTAGCAGTTGTCAGTTGAGTTAAGTTTTGGTTTAGTTTAGTTATATTAACGTCCCTCGTCCATTTCTCTACGGCTAGATGCTGATAGTCTGTGTGATAACCCCTTAGGGAACTTTATGAGGGAATTTCAAAACTAGCTGCTCACTGAGAGAGAAATATAGGAGACCCCCTTTAAGGGTTGTTTGTAGTGTTGTCGTGTTACGTCTCCACTATTAAATATATGTTTAATAATGTGTAAATAAATTATTTCACTGTGCCCAGTGTGTGTGGAAACTTTACTAACATCGAGATCTAATTTTCAGGAATTAAGTTCTATCATCCAGTTGGAACGTTGCTGGCTGGGGAAAAAGAGAGTCTACTTCTTCTAAGTTGGCTGGGAGAACTGAAAATGAATCGAGTTCCCTTCGTCGATTTGTCTCAGGGAGAATCACTAAAAAAAAGGTATGCTCATTATTTGGATTGAAGAATTCACTGCGGCCATGGGTCATTGCATTTCACGTTCCCGCCAAACGGCATCAAAAATTAATATTAGCATCCATGACACCAACGCTGTTGAGCCAGGCGATATGCCAGGAAATGTTAGATGATATGCACAGTCACATTTTGTCATGACATAGTGAATTATGTTTCCAGGAACATTTCTTCAATGACCACATTCACACATGACACCTATCGCTGTTGGGCAAGACGGAAAAGTGCCAAACAGAGTTAGGTATTAGATGATATGTATAGTCACATTTTATCTTGCCATAGAGATTGCACGCGAAGTGACGTAGGAAGGTAAGTAGCTCCAGTATAATTATATCCTGGGATGGAATGTAGATTATGTCGATCTGCGCAGGAAATAACAGGACTTATGCTTTGAGGAATATTTCTTTAATATATTCACACACCGAATATTTCTTTAATATTTAACACATTCACACACCGAACAAACCCAAATACAAGACATTCACGCTCGCAGCTTAACAGTGCAGTATCACAGCTCATCAAGCAACTGCAATATCAGTCTTTATATAAAGCAACAGCAGTATCAGTCTTTGTATAAAGCAACTGCAATGTCAGTCTTTAAGTAAAGCAACAGCAGAATCAATCTTTATGTAAAGCGACTGCAGTATCAATCTTTATGTAAGGCAACTACAATATCAGTCTTTATGTAAAGCAACTGCAGTATCAGTCTTTAAGTAAAGCAACAGTGGAATCAGTCTTAATGTAAAATGACTGCAATATCAGTCTTTATGTAAAGTGACTGTAATATCAGTCTTTATGTAAAGAGACTGCAATATCAGTCTTTATATAAAGAAATTGCAATATTTGTCTTAAGTAAAGCAAAAGCGGAATCAGTTTTTATGTAAAGTGACTGCAGTATCAATCTTTATGTAAAGAAACACAAAACAACACCGCTTCATGCCCCTGCAATTATAACCCTCTGGTTATTTAAACAGTGTCATGAGCATGAAGTTAGAGATACATGGATAGACGCTCCTATTCTATCCATCCCTCTGGCTATTGTTCGATGTCTGACATTCATTGATTGAAATAGGGTTAAGGATTTTAATATGGGATAAAAGAAAGCCCAAAGAAATGAGCTTTTTGAAGTTCAGATTTGGAAGTGGATTTGGCTTATTTAGCTAAATACCATGCAGATTCTGAATTGTATTAATAAAAATATTTAAAAAATTGGAAACGAGGACAGAAAAAGAGTGAGAGATAAAAAAAGAACAACACACACACAAAAATACAAATACAAATAAACGCTATGTACAAACGGAAAAATAACAGAAAATAAAAATGTGTATGTAGAGTGCTACTCTTCGGAATAATGTTCCTGGAATCTAAACAGATCTTGGTACAGCAGTATCAGTCTTTTTTGTAAAGCAAGAGTAGTATTAATCTTTATGTAAAGCAACAGAAGTATCAGTCTTTGGGTAAAGCGACTGCAATATCAGTCCTTGTGTAAAGAAAGGTTTTTGCTCCCGCCTAGATATCCATTTCTGAATCTAGAGGAGTGCTTCCATCCGTTTCTCGACAGCAGTGGAGCCGTCCACATAAGCCCCCGAAACCTCGTCGAGGCGCAGAAAAAGGTGGCGGAGATGCAAGGTTGCCATTTGATAAACGAGGTCGTCCGAGAGGTGTCGGAAAATAATTTAGGCGAGCACGAGGTAAGAATTCAAATTCTATCTGCCCACACATTGTACAAAAGCATGCTTGGAAAGCAACAATAGGCTTATATACACATTTTAAATCTGCATTTGGGATTATATTTCCATGAGGTATTCTTAAATATTACTGTATATTTTATACATGTATTTATTACAGGAGATATTTACCTTTTAATATTATTTACTTCACAGACTTGAATAAAGCTTTAGAGTGTGATATTTGGCAAAGTATATATAAAGTATATTACCCTGTGCAATGATCCTCGGTTCTATTTCCAGCAGTATCTTTTTTTAAGACATTAAGGGCCTCTCACGAATTATCTCGTGTTCCGAATCCCATCTATTACGGATCCTCTCGAGTTTTCCCGTGTTGTGTGTCCCGTCTGTTATTACTTCTTAAGCAACAAAGTTATGAGGATTTTAGAACTAGGACCAAGAGTACGACTATAGGGTTCAATTGGGTTTGGGGTTAGAAAGGGTCGAACTATAGGGTTAAGCAGGTAAGGTTTGTCTCTTGGTTTTAGTAGCGCCTACTAGGGCCAAGAGTACGATTTTGCCACTCATGCATCACTCATTCGCCCCAAAGTGTGCTGTACCAATTTTCCCAAACCGTGCTGTGCAAGGCATATATCTTAAAGATTTCTTTGTGATCCTTATTGTGTTAAATATTTGCCTTTCGTTGGTTGTGCATCGATTTAAGTGAAGAAATATGTAAACAAGGTATTTCATGACCAGCTTCAATGTTTTGTCTACTAAAATCGAGATATCTCGTGATCCCTCCACAACGTTTGGTCCACTGAAAACGAGAAATCTCGTGATGCGTCCACACCATTCCATCTGGAAAAAACGAGAAATCTCGTGACTATCTGCAACGTTCGGTACACTGAAAACAAAAATTCTCGTGACCATCTACAACGTTCGGTCCACTGAAAACGATAAATCTCGTGATGCGTCCACAGTATTCCACCTGGTAAAAAAGAGATATCTGGTGACCATCCACAAGGTTTGGTCCACTAAAAAAAGAGAAATCTCGTGATCCATCCACAATGTTCCAACTATTAAAAGCGAGAAATATCGTTACCCGTACTTAACGTGTTAAAAATAATGCTTCTATATTTCAGGCTCCTACAAATCTTCTAGCAACCATCTAGGTCTTACGCAATTTCGGAGAAGCGAAATAGAACTGAGATAGAACAAACCAGTCAGACTCCTAAAAAGGTGGAATCAAAAGGTTTCCACACTTATTAAATAAAACGCCAACAAGTAACATCATAAAACCGCTTACATAATCATAGAAAACTGCAATATTTGTAACTCAGTGTATTAAGAGACGTAATGTGTACATCAGTATATATGTGAATCATGCTGTTGTTACCACACTATACGTTAGCACTTTGACAAACCTAATGTGAATAACGAAATGCCTTAAAATTTTGTGTATAACTCGGCGACTTTAGCACTACAATACTATGTTTGATGCAGCTGAGTTAAGCCAATTATTCCAGAGGGTCACATTCTTCGAGAGTGTAAAAAGGAGAAGAGATATCCAAAGCAGAGATAGAATGCCCATCACAGATGATGCTAAAAGCACTTCACTACTGACCTGATCCAACCGGCAGTGTCCATTTTATCCAGAAGAACCGGTATTTGTTTCAATCTAAGGGTGCAAGATGTGTTGTGGGTTGTTTCTTAAGGCCTTATCACACGGCGAAATATTGTGCGTACTTTTCGTCAGCAAAGTTCCGTTTCTACCCTCAAGAACCGGTCAAGCAAGTTTTTCGACATCGTCAAATCTTTTTAACCAGCTTGAAAATGCTGACAATTGTGACGAAAATATTGCCCGCAAATGAAATTCAACCAATCATGTGGAGCTTTGAAGTGACGTCACACAAATGACGGCACTTTCGTTGTCGTTTGCTGACGAAAAGTGCGGACGATATTTTTGCCGTGTGATAAGGCATTTATGGCACTTGCCATTGGACAAGCCAGCTGCTCTAAAGACAGTGATTTAAGCCGATAAGGTGCGTCTCTTGTTTTAATAGTGCTAACAGGGTCAAATTTGCCACTCACGCATCACTCATTCTCTTCCAAGATGTAAAGTGAGTTATTGTCTAGAACTTTACATCTTACACCCTTCGTTTCAAGCAGAGACCGCTCCTCCAGGATTAAATTTGTGAGGACGATTGGGCCGGATCAGTATTGGAAGAATTAAGAAACAAACAGGCAGAAGATATATTCCATAGGAACGGGTTACTGCGACAAAAGAAGATTATTTTGAAAAAGGCAGCATATTCAGATCGATTAAATATTTTATTTTCATTTAAACCCAGTTCAGAAGTTTACAATAACATCTCGCATCTATGTCGAATTACAAGCTTAATATTAGTAGAAAAAAATTTAAACCATACAGTAATATAAAACTTTATATATTATTATTACTCCGCGACTTTTGATATATATGTACGAAAAACTATCAAATAATAACAAATAAAAAATAAAATAAGCCTAACCTAAAACTGATACATTTAAAAGTATGAGCTGATAAAAAAAAATGTGTAATATAAGTACAATTTCATAGCAAAAACACACAACTAACCTAAAAACAACTTATTTAAAACTGCAGACTCAAAATAAAACAAAACAGCAAATCAAGTCCAGTCAAATCTTTTTTATTTGTTGATCGAGATGGAGATAGCTACAACAGTATTAGACACATCATTATTAAACATTTAATTTAAAGGAAAACACAGTTGTCAACAATAACGCGCGGACTTTCAACGTAGATTGGTGTAACGCACATGTTTGACTTTCCATACGCCAGTTCGGGTAACGCAATGCAGATTAGAAATTTTTCATTTCCTTTATTCTGTTTTTTTTTTTTTTTTTTTTAAATTTAAAAGTGCTTCAGAATGAATCCGAAAGATCGATTCATTAGGAATATCTGATTTTAAATACATCAAACTCTAAAAAATAAACAGAATCATTTGAAATAATAGGTAGAATTCCTTCTAAGTCTTACCTCTACTCTGTTTGTTTAAAAAAACTGGAACCTTACTCATCTTTGGCCCCCGCATTTTGGCGCGAAAGTTAGTTTTTAATGAATAAAAAATGAGCCACTGAATGAACCGGAATAAAAAGTATCCCTTGTTCTATTCCTGACTATAATTTATCTCTGTGCTAAATTTCATCCAATTCTGTTCCGCCGTTTTGACGTGATGGAGTAATAAACATCCATCCATCCAAACATCCAAACTTTCACATCTATATATTAGTATTGATTTCCCCCTCCTTTGTGTCATTTAGTGAGTTATTGCATACTTATTGCTTCATTAAAAAATTGCTTGTTATTCATTTAGATTTCAACAGAAAGTGGGAAAATAATAAAAGCTAAAAGAGTTTTATTTTGCACTGGTGCATTCACAAAATTCAAAAAGCTTGGCCTACCTCAACAGTTAAAAATCGCCGTGCATAAAGAAACCGCAGCGTTGCTAGAAATTTCTGATGAGGAAAAGGAAAGACTGAGGTAAAAAAGCTCATTTTGATCATTTTTGACATCGCTTCCCTGCATGTTTTTTTAATTGGTTGATTTCATTGTATGCAATTGCTGAATCTTGTAATTTCCATTCCTTTGCAACAGAGTTTTTGAATTTTGATAATTCCTGTGTAAATAATATAACATAAAATAATATAAAAATACTATAATTACTTTTCTGCTGAAAGATGGATGCACAAATATGATTAAAAACAAACTCACATTTCTTTTTTCGTCTAAATGAATGGCATACAATTACTTTCAGAATGCAAGAAAAATTTATTCAAAGGCAGATGCAACAGCTCTATTCTATTATTTAAGCAGCAAATGGTGTAGAATCTGTGGAATGTGGGTAACAGTGTAGAATCTGAGGAATGTTGTTAACACTGTAGAACCTGTGGAATGTGGTTAACAGTGCAGAATCTGTAGAATATTTTTTGAAATATTCAAAATACTTGATGTTTTGACAAGAACATCGTTCAACTGATAGGATATTTTGTATGGATTCAAACAAACGTGAATTTGAAAGCCACTAATCAGTTGAATAAATGGCTGGGGCAATGGATCCCATTAAAAGGCTTCTATAGTTTTCTTGAAGGTCCTTTCAATTCATTGGCAAGCAATGCATGTTGGATACTGGCATTTAGGTGTAATCTGAAATTTTTACTTTAATATCTTACTCTTATATCTCTTTCCTTCAATATATATATATATATGAAAAGCAAGGACTTCAGTATTTTTCGAGTGAAGATGAGGAAATCGAGTTTAGTTCTCAAATCAATCATTTTTTGCAATTAATAATATGTTGATAATTATTTAATACAAAGTAATTAAAATAAATTTTTTCTTTGTTGATCTTAGTAAGAATTAAATTTTTAAAACCTTACATAATGTTATACATAACTCAAATAAAATCTGAAGCAATTTTCATTCATCTTCCAGAATGTATAAAATTATATGCAAAATCTTCATTCTTAAAAAAATATTTTTAAATATTTCCTAAAATAATGAAAACTGTTAAAACTTCATTGCTTCGAGGAAAGAGATTTTAGAGTAAAAATTTTCAGAATACACCTAAATGTCAATATCCAACATGGCATTGCTTGCCAATGAATTAAGAAGCACTTCGAGAAAACTATAGGAGCATTTTAATGGGAGCCATTTATTCAACTGATTATTGGCTTTCAAATAAACATTTCTTTGAATCCATGCAAAATGCCCTATCAGTAGAACGACTTTCTAGTCATAATATCATTTTGAATATTTCAAACGATATTCTACAGGCTCTACACTGAATCCATTTGCTTCTTAAATAATAGAAGAAAGCTATTGCATCAGCTTTGAATAACTTTTTCTTGCATTCTGAAAGCAATTGCATACCTTTCATTTACTCGGAAAAAATGTGACTTCATATTTAGGTATTAATCATTCAGCAGAAACGTAATTATATTATTTTCTGTACATAATTATTCTTAATTTTATTTGCAGTTCTATGCCGACAATTATGATGTACAAAAAAGAAATAGCAGACATGCCTCCGAGTACAACTGGAACGTACATTCTACCTCCAATTCTTTATCCTGACGGTATTTTCTTTTTCTTTCTCATAATTAATTTTAAGTACCTGGTATTGGTCAATAGAAAACTCTGACTTTATAAAGGAAACTATATCCATCTATCGGTATTAATTGCAACAGTCTTCATGTTCGAAATTTAAGTTATAAAAAATCATTATCAATCACCCTTGTAGAATAAGCTTGCTGTAAATTCTCGGCTCCTTTAACATCTTCATGCCATTTGCCATTTGTGAGGTAATAAAATCTCTAACTCAGCCTTAGCATCATGAAAGTTCGTTTCATTAACAGAAATGAATACAAATACTGTGAGTCAAAAGCGTATCAATATCTATAATGTGAGTTAAAGGTATATCAGTATCAACAATGTGAGTTAAAAGAGTATCGATATCAATATTGTGAGTCAAATGCATATCAATAATGTGATTCGAATGCATATCAATATCAGCAATGTGAGTCAAAGGCATATCAGTATCAGTAATGTGTGTCAAAGGCGTATCACTATCAATGATGTGTAATCAATAAGATAAGCAATAAATAATTTATTGGTAATGTAATAAATTATCCATTGCAAGGACTACGATTTTAAAAGCATGAAAAAATAAAACAAATTATCTGGTGATGATTAGCATCAAATTAGCTAAAAATGATGTCTCCAGTGACAGCGACGAAGAAAAATAGTTGTTCCCACCACTGTAACGAGGTAACAAATGCAGAGAATGTACAAAAATTCGCCATCTAGTTTTAATGTCAATTTATGGGGAATCCATTGTTTGTATATATTACTGTCATTCAGAGCATCCACATGATTAAGTGAGTCGCAACACCGAATAGTTACAAAAATGTTAATTTACTGTAACACAATAATCCTGTCTTTTTGGATGAATTTATATAGTTTCACTTGGTTGGTATGGCTTTGACTCATGTGTCTTAAGTTGCGAGTTCAAAACCGCCAGTCGAATATCCCCCGTGTGTGGTGGGGACTGACGCACGTATAAATCTGTCGTGGTCACAAATTCCTCCATGTCGAGAGTAATACCACTGCGGATATTGATTCAGTGGTGGTCGCTTTCTGATTGAGGTCTAAATTACGATATGTGAATGAAAATGCGTGAATGAAAGTCCACCCCGTAAAAAGGGTTGTGACGCGTGAGTGGCAAAGTCGCACTCTTGACCATAGATGGCACCACTGAAAAAATAAAGAGACACCCTATTGGTTCAAATCACAGCGGAATTCACCCTATTGGTTCTGTGGTGATATCTTAATAAGCCAGAAAACATCTATGGGACTGAGCAATTGCTTTTGTCCAGTGGTTATGTTACTAGGCTTCAGACCCAAAAGTCCCGAGTTCTATTCCGAACACATTTCAACTTCTACAGTTCCCTACGCCACAATGAACTTGTCCAGTGGCTAGTGCCATAAGAAAAAACAACACGAGTACTAGTCTGTGATACGTCCAGATGCTTTAAGTGATTTGCATATTCAGCAAAAGCACCTTTCCAGGCTTCAGTAATCAGTGTCGAAAGTTTAGCACTTAGACGGAAACAATAAACTAACCAGAAAAAAAAAGGATTTTCTTTGATTTTATCGTCATTTCAAAATCAAAATTTTTTATCTTGCAGGAAAATATTATTTAAAAATTGGACCTATGGGACACCAAAGAGACTCTGAGATCAAAACTCTCCAAGAAGCAAAGGAATGGTACACTCAACCTGGAGATGCCGAAGTCATGGAAAAAATGCCGAAACTCATTTCCAAATTTATACCGAGTAAGAATTCAGTTTAATACCATTCCATTTCTTGCCTTTAGATGGAGAATTGGAACCTTTTTTGTATCAGCTATTAAATGCAAAGATTATAAATATTGCTTCGATGTGTTTATAAGTCTGTTCTCATCCATTTTATATCTTACTTTTCCTTCAATAAGTTTTGACGCAGAATGGCCAAATATGGCTTTTGCGCCATACAGCCAAACCAAATCTTCAATAAGTTTAAGGTATCCGACTACGTTAAGAAAACTGGTTATCGACCACATTGGTAATTTTTTTTATTGTTATTTCTTGATGTTCAAACTATCCTCTTTCCAAACAGTTTATCTTTTCTGGGAAAAGAAAGACATGACCTATCATCCAGTGGCGCATATTTTTCAGCTAGAATTTCTCTGTGACTCCAATTTTCTCAAAACTTTAATTTTCATAAAAATTATTCTCCGTTAGCATGGTATCTCAAAAACCAATGGAGGTATTTACATAAAAATTTCATCTCGTGTTTTAAATAATGGGGGTAATGAAATGAACTAGAAGTTTGATTGTTGGTGAAATACTTTTTTATTTGGAGGTATTTTTAGAAAAATTAAGTTGCGAAAGTTTGGAAAAAAATGCATATATATACGTATATTTTTACCCACAACTTCTTTGCATCTCAATATTTTTCTTAGATTTTGGTTCATTTCATTCATCTTTATATTCTATAACTTATGTTCAAAGAAAAATAGGATTGCTGCATTACCATTTTGTGCAGAGAATCAATCGTTTTGGTTCAATTTCATTAAAATTTACTATACATTTTTCTGTTTAACCTTATATTTTCAAATAATTTTGTTGTAATTATAGTATTTTGTATTATAATTGACAATACATCTAAAAACCATTGTTACAAATAGATTTTTAAAAATTCAATTTTTCAAAAAATTTTCCTTTGAACGTAGTCGGTTACTTTAGGACAGTGATTCCCAAAGTGGTCTATATCGACCCCTAGGGGTCTATGACAACCTGCAAGGGTTCTACATCAGCGAAAAAAAAATTTGGGGGTCCATGAAATGAAAATGGGGATCCACGATAGTAAATCTCAACACATACACTGATAGTACCTATTTACTCACATCATATTATGTTATAATATCAAAACATTTACATTATTCATAAAAGTACCTATGAAGTAAAAATTTTTTTTACATATGTTTATAAAATTGTGTAAGCTGTAAGCTTATTAAGCTAAAGCATCAGGCTCATCCTTCTCATTAAAAATATTGACTTTTTGCTTATGTTAGTTTATTTTATGTTTATTTCATGTTACATAGATTTTACATAACAGATACGAAATTTTATTTTGAGTAGTATAAATTTAAATTCAATTAATAAATGTATAAATTAACATGTGTTTTTACTTTAAGTTTTTAACAGTAAACTTCACTACAGTTAGAAATTTACAGGAAATCAATATCAGGTAAAAAGGGGGTTTATTCAATACGGAAAAACATGGCAAGGGGTCTACGACACAAAAAAGTTTGGGAAACTCTGCTTTAGGATAAGTAACATTGATACACTCTGGTGCTTGGATGTTCTTTCTTGATATATGCATCTGGCAATAATACCTTTATTTTGGCCAATTAAAGATTACAGGCTATTTTTATTTATGGCTTTTTACAGATTTACTCCATCTTTGAGGTTTTTCGAAGCAATTCTGCCGCTCGCAAGTAGAGAGTAGAGGAGTTTGCTATCTTCTTATACATGCATCTGCTTAAGAAGAAGTTTTTTTAATAGAAATATTAGTTTAATTTATGTTTTTAAGGACGGAATGTTAATCGATTTTTATTTTATTTCTTGATGTACTTAAGTTTATTTTCAGAATTTAATCCTCAATTAAATGTTTAATATAATTTGTAAACTTTTTTGTCAGTGATGCTGGGAAATATTAGGACAAACTGGCTCTCTAAGCCATTCGTATAAAGTGGCCTCCAGATTTTCATCCACTTGTTTTCACCAGAAATGCTCTTGAACATTTTTGTCAATTTATTACTGACACCTGTTAAATTTTCCTATTCTTAATTTATATTTTCTTATTTTATTTTATTCTTATATTAATCTTTTCTTGTTTTTTTTTTTTTTTGTTATGTGTTGAACACTTACTTCTGTAAGTTCCGTGTGATACTTTGTGGTGCACCGGAATTTTATAAATGCTCTAATTTAAAAAAAAAACCGATAAACGGCAATGAAAGAATATTTAAAATAACATTTCAACTTCAATTTATATTTTTGTGTTATATATTAAAAATCGAAAATAATTAAGGTATAACAATAAGAAACTAATTTTTAAAAAATCTACATTTAGTAAACTTATAAAATATTAATAAATTGCTTATATTAATTTTCAAGATAAAAATCAATTACCAAATGCATCGAATTTCTTGATTTTATTGAAGGACGCTATTTTTGTTTTCCAGATTTGAAGGTCTCAGCTGTGCGCAGTAAAACATGTGTCACGTGCGACAGCCCACCTCATCTGCCGTACATAGACCGACTGACACCAACAGTGACCGTCGCAGTCGTGGGTAACGGATTGGGCGCAACAACTTGCGACGAGATAGGAAGGCTAGCGTCTGAGCTTAGTGTGACCGGAAAATGGGATTCAGAATTGCCCAAATCACTTTTTGAAGCCATTTATGAACAATGACAAACCAATATTTTTGTTTACTATAAAAAGAAAATGTGTCAATCTTTTCTGTTGTAAATAAATTTTGTAATGCTGTATATCTTTAAATTATTCAGTGAATTTACGTTTTTGCAATGGTATTTCAAGTAGATTATTTTTTAAAAAAATAAAAAGAGTAATTTAAATTGAGGCTTTTAAAATATTTAATATTTTCCCCGCTTAATTGATTAATTTTTTTATTAGAATTTTTTTTATTTTCTTTTTTTGAAAAAATATCCGATATTTTTAATGAATTAGTAACTAAGTAAAATTTCGTCTTTTTGTATAGTTTCTACAAACTTTACCACAGAAAGTGATTATTATACCATTTTAAAATACAAGGCATTAACATTATCAGTATACAAATTTAAATGCCAATTCTTAGCATAGTTTAAAAGGTCTTTAGATACTTTTTAAAATTTAAATTGAAAATCGTCCTGTAAGATTCTGATACATCTTTCTGATTCTAAAGCATTGATTCTGATTCTAAAGCATTGATTGATTCTAAAGCATTGATAAAATTTAAACCATTTTCGCCATTTCTA
>JAPMOQ010063708.1:194599-209899 GCA_026543055.1 Argiope trifasciata
ATATATATGTGTGTGTGTCTCTCTATATATAATATATATGTGTGTGTGTCTCTCTATATATAATATATATGTGTGTGTGTCTCTCTCTATATAATATGTGTATGTGTGTCTCTCTATATATAATATGTGTGTGTGTGTCTCTCTATATATAATATGTGTGTGTGTGTGTGTGTGTGTGTGTGTGTGTGTGTGTGTGTGTGTGTGTGTGTGTGTGTGTGTGTGTGTGTGTGTGTCTATATATATATGTGTATGTGTGTGTCTAAATATATATATGTGTGTGTATCCAATTTATTGAGGTAATCATCGATATTCTTGAGTAAAGTTATTTTTTAAAAGAACCTTTTGTAGAAACACAGTAGACACAGTAGTCTAAATACACTGATGGAAAAAAATCCCAACACTAGGAAAGTGCTGTGCTATATAAACGAAATTTGGTACACGTGTTTATACATCTGAAAGATGACGTCGATTCAAATTTCGAGCTACGCGCGTAAGTGTGGCGCTAGTAGCGACAGTATGAATATGCAAATGATGTTTGCTTTAAATAAACGCTGTAAGGTTCGTGATCGTTATTTACAGTTGAGATTTGACGTAGTGGGTTAATGTTAGTCAAGGATGCCTCTGAGAAGACGATGAAGCCCTTATCAACAGCTCACTGAGTTTGAACGAGGTCGTGTTGTAGGGCTACAAGAAGGTGGGTTTTCTTTCCGCGATATTACTGAAAGACTTGGCAGGAATGTATCCACTGTGCATGAGTATTGGCGGCAGTGAGCAAGAGAAGGTACTGCTTCAAGAAGATCAGGTTCCGGGCGGCCACGTGGTACTACTGAGAGGGAAGACCGTCGTATTCGGCGTATGGCTGTGGCTAATCGTACTGCGTCTGCAGCTGAAATTCGAGCTGCAGTTGGCACCACAGTGACACAACGAACTGTTGCAAATCGGTTACTTCAAGGACAGCTCCGAGCCAGACGCCTTGTACAGTGCATTCCACTGACTCCAAACCACTGCGACGTGAGTGGTGTCAAGCTGGAGCTCATTGGAGGACGGAGTGGAGACCTGTTGTGTTTTCTGATGAAAGCCGGTTCTGCCTTGGTCGCAGTGATAGCCGTTTGTTGGTTAGCAGGAGGTCAGGTGAACGCATGCTAGTGACCTGTCTGCGGCCTAGACAAACAGGGCCTACTCCTGGAGTTATGGTTTGGGGAGCAATTTCGTATGACAGCAGGAGCACTCTCGTGGTTATCCCACGCACCCTGACTGCAAATTTGTACGTCAGTCTAGTGATACAACCTGTTGTGCTGCCATTCATGAACAGCATTCAAGGGGGTGTTTTCCAACAGGATAACACTCTCCCTCATACCGCTGTTGTAACCCAACATGCTCTACAGAGTGTCGACATGTTGCCTTGGCCTGCTAGATCACCAGATCTTTCTCCAATCGAGCACGTATGGGACATCATTGGACGACAACTCCAGCGTCATCCACAACCAGCATTAACCGTCCCTGCATTGACCGCCCAAGTGCAACAGGCATGAAACTCCAACCCACAAACTGATATCGGACACCTGTACGACACAATGCTGGCACGTTTGCATGCTTGCATTCAAAATTCTGGCGGTTACACCGGTTACTAATGTACCAACATTTCACATTTGAAATGGCTCTTCTTGACAATGGCTCTGCCTGTGATCTTGAAACTTTAATCAATTAAATATCTTACGCTGATGGGAATTTTTTCCCATCAGCGTATTATACAACTAAAGATTTTTAAATTATTGAAATATTAAATCCCCCATTTTATTTCATAAACAAATATTTTTTTGTTTGTTTATGCATGCTTTCATTTTGTATTATTTAGGTTTTAGTTCTTATGGTTTATTTTATTAGTTTCAATCTTTCAAATATTCCAACATTCCTTATATTGATTATGAGTTAACGACTTCTTAAAAGTCATTTTCATATTCTAGCTACAATCAAGGGAAATTATTTACTTTAGAATTTTAAAATGGATAAATTTATACGATTCACCGATGAAAATTCATAACATCGGATTTCACTTATAATACGGAAATGCATGATATAAAAGCGAGTGAAAAAATTTTACGAATGTGTCAAAAATACTCGATTTCTCATATATGAATCATTTCATTGTTAGAATTTATCAATATTCTACTCTAAATAAAAATATTTTTCTTCAATAATTGCATTTTTAATTTATCTATATTTATAAATGATAAAAAATCACCAGAACAAAGGTCCATTATAGCAATCAAAATACTGAAAAACAATGCTAAAGACAGGTAAGGAAACGGAGAAAAAGAGCTTATCTACCTCGCAATTATTTTCTACCACCGAGATTTTCTCGAGGTCAATGCACTCAGACCTCATGCACTACTGCCATCTAATGGAAGAGTTTTTCCATAACGTACGAGCAAACACAGAGAGAGAAAATGAATTCATTCTACAGATGAAAGCTAATGAAGGCGTCATACTTGTTTTTAGTGGTGGATAAAAAAACGTGCAATTCAAGTCATTCTACGAGTTACGTAATTCTTAGTAATAAGTTTCGAGATCGCTGAAGAGAAAAGAACAGAAGAAATACAAGGTTTTCTTTCTTATTTTTTATGGTTTTTAAGTGTTTATATCTTTTTTTATAAAATACTTTAATGAAATTTAGTATTTTAAAGTTTTATTCGCTATTAACTTTGATTTGGAATTCCACATTTTAATTTGATTTTCAGTATTTAAAAAGTAGTTGGCCTTCCTAATACACATTCATGAGTTATGCTTGAATTTAAAAAATAATTATTACATTCTGCGAAAAACAAAACTACTAGATAATGAACAAACTAAGGTAAATAATTTATTTTGATATGTAAATTAATTAAATATCATCTCAGAAACAAAAAGTTTCACATTTCTGATTTTTATTTCTTTTAAGGTATATGACGACTTTGGTATTGATTTTTTGGCAAAACGTTCCAAAATAGTTATATTTTTTTAATATTTTCATTAAAAAGATTGAATAAACAACTATGAAACCAAAATATACCAGTTAAGTGATAAAGTTGCTTAAAAATGGAAAAAAAATTTAAGTTAAAAATTAATTTTTTGGTTAAAAAATTATTTTTAGCCAAAAAACTTTTGTTTGGCTAAAAATGAACGTAAAAAAAAAAACTCTTTTAGTTTAGAGGTTTATCAAATAAAAGATTTGCTTCAAATTTTGAATATATCTTAACGAATATATTATCTAGTATATGAATTAAACTGTATTTTTATCCATTTTTTAAATATTGGGGTTTAATTGATAAATAACGAAATTTTCAACTTTTTTTCATATTGTGAAGCATTAAGCAACATCTATAAAATATTTCTAGATGGATTATTCTCTAATTCAGGAACTCCAGAACATATTGAAAAATCATTATATGAAATTTAAATTTTAAAAAATGAGCACTAGAATCTTTTATGGGGTTTTTCTTGAGAAAATTCTGTCAAATATTAGAATTTGAGAAAATGCCATCTAAACATGCAAAATAACATACAAACTTATATAAATGCAATTAAAGAAATCACTGTAACAACCCAAAAATACATTTAGAAATAAAATTCTAACGGTTTTATAAAGAAACGATAAGAATATTGAAAAAAAAAAATCATTATTTCTATTAAAAAATTGATTTTTTTCACTTAACCATCTACCTTAACAGATAACTGAATTTTTTAGCTTTATTTATTTCAAATATCCGACGTTCATTAAATATTGTTTGATTAATTTAATTTATTTCATATGATACTAGTTGGTACCAGACGCGTTACCGCGACAGAAAGAATAATTTTGGAAATATCGTTTACAATTTGAAATAAATGTCTTGTTTAATTAGGCATGATAGGAAGAATGATATTTTTTTCGTATCGGAAATGGATACATTCATTGAAAACGAAGAATATAGAAAGGAGAAGCATAAACAGAATTTATTCTTTTTTTATAATTCTATTCTACTAACAAATATTCATTTTTATATATTAGATTTAGAATTGTAAAGCCTGGTGTTCTCTTAGAATGGTCATGAAAGAAACTATTCCTTGTATCTCGTGAAGAACGGTACGGCAGCGCATAAGAGACATGCAGACTAACATTCATTTTTTGTTATATAGATAAATATTCATACTTTCCTAGTTTATAGAAACAAATTCCACCTGCTTAAAATTAAAATTGAAAAAAAGTGAGATGAGAATAAATAAACTAATTTTTCTACAAAAAAAACCCCTTCACTACTCCTTTTAGAGGATGAAATTTTACAAGCAAGTGAATGAAGCGCCTGAATTTTGCAAATAATTCGTAATCTGATTTGAAATTTGAACAAAACTTTCGAAAAGTAGCCACACGTAGTATCTTGCCTCGGAGCTCTTGAACGAAAAATCTGTAGTTAAAAAGCAGCAGTACCTAACTTCGAGAACTGAGTAATAGCTGAAAATGTGATTTATCAAAATCATATTTTCAGCTAATTTTAAGCTTTACTAATCTTCTTCTTCTTCTTCAGTGGCACTTCAGCCCAGGGTGGGCCATGGCCTTCCGCAGAATCGAATTCCAGGCTAGACTTCACCAGTTATTAACTCTGAGAACTTTTAGATCTGTTTCTAGACACTCGATCCACCGGATCCTCGGTTTCCTTTAGGCAGCCGAGTATTTTCTTCTTTGGATTTCGTAACAGTAGAGTTTTTACGGGGTAGGGGAGTTAGCCTTACGCCCAACCCCATTTTAGTCGTCTCTTACGACATGCATTGGGATACATTGGGACTATTCTTACCCCTTGGTTACCACATGGTCACCGTTATTAAGCTTTACTAATAGTGACTAAAAATATATATGAAATACGGTAGATACCTCTACCAAATACTTACCGGACTTAATAATTTTTGTCTTTATTGTTTATCTTTTTTTTCCCAAGAAGTTTTGACATTTCATATTTTAACAATCCGTTATATAAAGCACAAAAGAATAGTTACATACAGAATGTTTTTATCAGAGTTAAATCACAACTTATCATAAATAATTGTGATCTGAAGGCCAGTGAATGTAATACATGAAAATAATGGCAATAAGAATATAAAAATCACATAATTGAGAGATTTCTGATAAAAAGAAAAATGATATTATTTAAAGCTTCCTTTTTTTTCTCTCAAATACTGATATAAAAAAGTGGTAATTGTTCAGTAAGGCTCTAGATTCTTTTATCTATAGATAACTTACAATACTATTTATTTCGATATCTTACTTCTTATTACTTACTTTCTTATCGACTTGATAAATATTTCCCGAAATGCTTGATTAATATGAAGCTTTATCAAAAAAGTAAGAATTTCTTTATCATGAAAAAGATTGATATTCATCTTCGCTAATTGCAAGACGTCTCTCAAACCACTTGTATTCCAGAAAATATGATAATGCACCGTTGTTGTTGTTATCAATGGCTCTATACAAGCCCGCCGCCCGATAATTAGTAATTTTAACCGAAATGAGAGTACCTTGTTTTTTCTGTAGCGCCCACTAGGGCTAAAAGTAAGACTTAGCTACTTCATGCTTCCCATTCTCTTGCACAACCCCTTTTTACAGGGTTGGGCACATTCACACTACTCACAGATGGAACGCAGAATAGCAACCAAGTCCGAACCGGGAGGCCCAGATCACGGGGAAAACACGTTACTCCTAAGCCAAGACGCTTGCAGATATACTAACTTATAAGTACCGAGTGTCTTATTTATATGTAACAATAATGCAAGTGGATAATGTACTAAATTATAAGTAACAATAATACAAGTGGATAATATACTAACTTATAAGTGTCTAACTTAAAAGAAACTGTAATACAAATGGATAATGTACTAAATTATAAGTGCCTAACTTATAAGTAATAGTAATGCAAGTGAATAATGTACTAACTTATAAGTGCCTAACTTAAAAGAAACTGTAATACAAGTGGATAATGTACTAACTTATAAGTGTTGTGTCACATGCTGCTCTATCCACACTTTGAATTCTAGATTCAGAGTAATTCTTAGAGACTAAGAACCCTAAATTAGGTTGGAAGTTACCAGTACCCCCCCCTTGGACTGAACACCAATTGAAATCAAGAAGGGCAGAATAGCTTCTGAGGACAAGGACCCCTGAATGTCCATTGGCTGATTTTAACACTTATATGTAGGTACACGCTCACATTCGCTTGTACAACCTCCTTTTTACAGAAGGACTCTTTCACATACCTCACAGATAGTTTAGTTTAGTTATGTTAACGTCTGGTCATAAAGCAACATTAAGGATATTTTGGGACGCACTTCGTCATTTTGAACCACTGTTCAGATGACGAGGATGACACCTGAACTAGCACTCCCCTCTCCACACCATAGGGAGGACGTTTGGCCTGACAGATTTACCTCACACGAGGTAAATCTGTCTCGAGTCTCGAACCTGAAATTCTCCGGCTACGAAGCCGAGACCTTATCACCAGGCCATCGCGGCTTTCACCTCACAAATAGAACACAGGGTATAGAACAACCATGATTCGAACCCATGACTCTCAGATCACGGGAAAGACACTCTACCCTGTAGGCCAGGACGATTTGACGGGTTTTAATTCATTTATACTGAGAAAAAAAGCTATTGAATTTCTACAATTTTCAAGCAAATGTTTTGAATCATTCTTACGTATATAGAATTATTCCCCTTGGATTTGAATTTTTGTAAATATATCTGAAATTATTGGAGAAATATGCTCATTTTTGCTGACCATCCTTTTTCTCCATGTTTTTAAAAATGTAAATTTGTTTCTTTAATGTATGTGGACCGAAGCTTACAATCTATAGGGCTGAAATACACTACAGACAATCAGAATTAAGTGTTAACGATTATTAACGGAATTAAAGAATTGATAATAACGGAAATATAAATAATAAGAATGAAAAAAAATTATAGACTTTAACCTTATCACATTCATGTGAGAAATTTATTCGGAAATCTAACACTTATCAATAAAATAAGAACAGCAAAAGCTTTCGAGTCCGGTTGGTCTAATGCCACTTGGCCATACCAAGCCCAATGAGAGTAGCTCTTTCGAATGAAGGCAGAGGTGTGCGCCTTTCGTTGTGAACGAGCACCGTTCAGATAAAAGGACGACTCTGCTCGAACACTCATGACACAACTCTTTTTAGGGAGCGGTCGAAATCATTCATCCATCCGCAAGTCAGAATCGAGATCCCAATCAGAGACCTGATTCAGTACCCCCAGAGGTATGAGAACTTATAGGACTTTGCAGTCACGACCTATTTAACTCCATTAGCCAACGCGACGGTCTTTGGATGAGAGGAGCACAGAACTCGCTACCTTTCGGTGACGTGACTGACACTCTACCAACCTGGCTACCGCGGCCCAACAACAGCTTCAAATCCATGAAATGTGTAATACCTTTCTTAAAAACAAAATTTGTAAGAGAAACCTACTCATCCAGCTTGAATATTAAGAATACATGTCACACGTGTCTCTAGATGCGAGATCGTGTCTATTTTCATCGGAAATTAATTTTATGAAACTCATCTTCAAGAAATTAGTCCAAGGACTTCATTGAAATTGCTTTCAGTTTGTAATGTAAAGTTGATTATTACGATGAGTAATTATTATTTTTCAATCGCAAATTGATGATAATTTATTTCAGCGGTGTCTTCATTTTTCAGGAAATGGAACTAACATTATTATTGAAGAAAATACAATCCTGAAAAACGAATACCATATATATTATTAAGCTAATTCAAATCTTTTGGGGTTTTGATTAACATAACATTATTTAAAAATTATTTTTGCTAAGAGACTGTTCGGAAGAGGGTTTGACAATAAGTAAGGGGGTGTTCAAAAATAAGGAGATTAATAAAGGATTGCAGGAAGAAATAAAAGTAAAGAACTGATATATAAGGGGATTGAATTTTCGTATATTTCTGTGTTCTGAATGGTAGAAGCGTGCATTATTATTTTCAATGCATAATTTTCCATTAATCAAGAATTTTATTTAATTTTTATTCCATAATGCAGGGCACCACCTAGTGATGAATTAGAAAAAGAGTCTCAAGATTTTCTGATATTTTTAATAATCTATACTAATATTATAAACGTGAAAATTTGGATGTTTGGATGGATGGATGTTTGTTACTACATCACGGCGAAACGGCTGAATGGAATTGGATGGAATTTAGCACAGAGATAGATTAGAATCAGGAATAGAACACAGGCTTCTTTTTATTCCGGTCCATTGAGCGGTGCATTTTTTTATTCATTGAAAACTAACTAGCGTCAAAAAGCTGAGATCAAATCCCACAAAAGATAGTTAAGGCTCCGTTATTTTTTCCTCAACAGAAATGAGGTTAGGTTTAGCAGAATTTCGACTGATTATTTTAAGCGATTCTGTTTATTTCCTTAGTGTTTGATGTATTTAAAATCAAATGTTGTTAAGGAATCGATTTTTCGGATTCATTCTGAAGTACTTTCAAATCAAAAGAAAACAGAATAATGGAAACAAATAATTTCTAATCTGCATTGCGTTACCCCAGCTTTCTCAATCTCGATCAATATACAAAATGGATTTGATCGGACTTGATTTGCTGTTTTGTCTTACTTTGGGTATACAATGCAAATCAATTGTTTTTACCTTAGTTGTGTGTCTTTGTTATTCAATTGCATTTATGTTATATGTTTGTCATATATCCTTATATTTTTAAATGTATCGTTTATAGATTCGATTTTAATTTTTTTTTATTTGTCATTATTTGATTCGTACATAGACATAAAAATATCCACGGGAACAGAGACGCGGGTAATAGCAAGTGATTTATAAAATGCAGTTTAAAAGTCCTACACTAGTTAAACTATTTTTTAAATGATTACTTTTTAGCATGATTATTAAAATATATCTTTGAAACTGTTTTTGTGAAATATTTTTATAAGTTTATCAGGCAACTAGATCAAATATCGTTACCTCAAAAACAGTATACACTTGACATTAACGTAAAATTTCATTGCCATAACTTAATTTGAAATTCGGTCATAAATGGTGTTCCAATGCTGCTAATTATTATATTCTTGTACATTATTAAAATATATTCTTGTAGATTTCTTTTAGATTATTGTTTATATATTTTTGTAGATTTCTTGTAGATTATTACTTATATATTCTTGTAGATTTCTTGTAGATTGGTATTTATTTACTCTTGTAGATTATTATTTATATATTCTTGTAGATTATTATTCATTTATTCTTGTAACTTATTATTTATATGTTGTTGTAGATTTCTTGTAGATTATTATTTATATATTCTTGTAGATTTCGCAACAATGGATGAAGATGTTTATGACTTGTGCATCGTTGGTGCTGGAATGTTTGGATCAGCTGCCGCAAGACACGCTTCGATTAATCCAAGGTTAAAAGTGTGCTTGATTGGACCTGGAGAGCCAACTGTACTTTGATTATTTCTTTTTTTATACCAATAAATGAATAAACATATAATATTAAGGAAGAGTAACACATTGTAATAACAAAGAATCTAGTGCATTGCAATACATCACATTGCAATGGCAAAGAAAAAGTTGCTGCTTTAAAAAAAATTTATCATTCGCAACTTTGTATGCTTCCGTATTATGCAAAAGTATGGTTGTGCCTATAAGAGATTAATTTTTTTTTAAAGTTTTGTTAACGTTTGTTGTTTTGTTGTTGTTGTTTTCATTTTGAGATCGATTATCTATTTTATAAAATGGAATTTTGCAAAAATTTATTTTTTAGAAAAATTAAAAATTCTTATAGGTCGATGAGTGCAAAGAGAGGAAGATTTTCAGCTCCCACTATGATGAAGGGAGAATTGTTCAAATAATAGAAGAGAATATCCATCTCACGGTTTTATCCAAACACTCTATAAGCAGATTTTTGGAAATTGAGAAAATGTCGGGTATGTTTTTTTAATCTGCTTTTAATTTTCTATAAAATCTCTGATTCTTTTAAATTTCCTTATATTGTGACTTTAAAAAAACCCTACATATGCCCTATGAATGATCTTTAAATTTAGAGTCTAAGGATTTTAATTTTTTAGTGTTTATTGAATCAGTTTGAAACTATGAGTCGAATTTAAATGCTATATTTTGAATCCTTCTTTTTTTAATCTGATGTTTAATTTCGCGATTTTTTTACTTCATTTATGGATTTTTTTTATTTAAAAAGCAAACATATCATGTGTGTTTAATTAATTTTTTTAACAAAAAGTCCTATAAATTCCATAAACTGCTTTTTGATGTGCAAAACAATTATATTATAACAAAAATATATTGTATAGATTAAATATATAATATAAAATTTATTTTGGTATATATATTACATATATAATATAACAAATATTAATGAAATATATATTAAATATATAATATAACAATATTAGTTATATCACATTTATACGTATTATTTTCAATTAATTCATCTGCTGTACTTTCCATGGAACAGAAAAAGGAGAAAAGTCTTTATTAAAATCTTCATTGATCTCTTCACTTCAGTTAACTTTCTATTTATAGGTTAGAAAAAATAAACGGATAATACGCTTATTTAATTAAATGGCAATTAATTAAGTTTTTTATTATGTAAGTGACAATTAATTAATTTTCGAATTATGTCAGTCACTTTTACAATTGATTTGAAAATCGTCAAACATTTCAATCTTCAAATGTGTACCCATCGCCACTATTTTCACCTTTTTTAAATCCAAAAATATCATTCATGAAATTATATCTGTAGCTTATTCTATCTACTTGAGAAGGCAATAAAAATACAACAGGCCTCAAAGCTAGAGTTCTTATATGTTTTTAATTAAAAATATAACAGAAAATTTATGTATTAATTATTTATATGCGTGTATTTGAACGAAATAACTCAGAAACACTAAAAGTAATAAAAATGAAATTTTATGTCTGATCCGAAAATCAAAATTTGTGAATAATTATTTCTCAGACTAAGCATTTTTAAAAATCCCTATTTTGATCTTACCTTTGTAAATAAGTTCAAATATTTTTCAAACAATGCGAACTGTTCCTATATGTCACCAGATAACATTGTGTTTATAATAAAGGCCTGATATAATAAAAGATAAACGCACTTAAAAAACGAAAAACGCGGGATGCAACAACAAAATTGACCGATTGACTACTCGAAGGAATCATGGGATGATCTGTTGGAGCGTTAATAAACTTCCAGTTAATTAACAGAATTAATCAATCACTTAATGTAAAGAGCATTGAAGCTCTCACAGGAATACATTCGTTGTAAAATGTAGATAAAAGCATAATACATCATAGCATGGAAGCAGATATAAAATTTACAGGAAGTATTTTAAATTTTTGTTCATGAAGTAATAAAGTTCCTCATCCTCAGGTACGTCAAATAAAATAATAAAACGGATTGACTGGGAATCGATACTTTATACTCGGGTATCTTTGACTATGTAATTACCTTTAAAAACAAAACTTGTAAACTCCTATCTTCTCTTTTAAATACTAGATGGCAATGCCTGATAGACTATACTGTATGCCATCCCATAATGCATTGCGAGGTAAATCAGAATGAGATGTGATATTGTGCTGTTAAGCTTTGAGCGTGGATGTCTTGTCTTTGTGTTTGTTCCGTGTGTGAATGGGGTTATTAAAGAAATGTTCCTGAAAACACAAGTTCTGTTGCTTCCTGCGCAGATCATAACAATCTACATTCCATGTCATTCCCGTGATTTGGAAGTCCCGGGTTCGAGTCCCGGTTCGGGCATGGTTGTTCTGTGTTCTATTTGTGAAATGTATGAATGTGCCCCCCTGTTATGTAAGCGAATGTGTGTGTCACCTTCATTTGAGCTAGAAGTCAGACTTCTACCCTCTGGATGCTTCTTTACCCCCAGAAGCTACTGCCCCCCCCTTTCCGTAAAACACGGACACGATATCATCATCATCTACATTCCATCACAAACGTGATTTTTTAGAACTTTTCTTACTTAAAAAATTTAGAAGTTTTTATAAAATCCTAAAAAAAGTGGTGATATTTTGTGAAAACTTCTCAGGAAACATAGCATGCTTGTTCCATGACATTTTTCAATACTTCGACTTGTATATGCCATGCGATATGCCGTACATTCTCAATTTCTTCGGTGTGCATATTTTATTGAATAGTTTGAGAATTGATATAATTATATTTTTTTTATTCAAGGAATCAAGTTTTACAATCCTGTGGGCTTTCTACTAGAGTCAGAAAAAGACAATAAGCACATGATGAACTTGACCCAAACACTTCTCTCGCGCAATATTCCTTTCCTCGACTTGTCTGACAATGATGCATTCAAGAAAAGGTGAATATAATACAAATTTTTACATGTGCCTGATTTTTGAAATCTTCTTGTCTATTTTGTATTTGAAATATCATGTCCCGAAGATTCAAATAAACACACCGTCCCGCTTTGAACTAGCAAATAAGTTTATTGAAGGAGAGTAGCGACTTGCAACTATACAAGGTGCCCACGACGAGTGGGTATCATCTTTCATACATGAACAGAATATTCGAGAAACATCTCATTTACATAAGAAAGGTCTAGAATGTTTTGGCCTTAGCACACGGTGAAATTTCGTCAGCACTTTTCCGTTTCTACCCTCAAACACCGGTGAAGCAAGTTTCAAAATCGAAACTTTTTCAAGCCAGTTTGAAAATGTCGTCGGTAATATTGTCCGCAAACGAAATTCAATCAATCATGGGAAACTTTGAAGTGACGTCACTTTCGCTGTCGCTTGCTGACGGAAAGTGCCGACGATATTTTGCCGTGCAATAAGGCCTTTAGAGAACATAAGGAAACAATCCATGCTTTGGATACAACAACCATGGTGAGTATCGAACCCGCAAACTCTGGGTTTGGATCGCGTGCTTTGACCATTCGGCCACTGAGCTCGGGGTAAACGTTCTTTATGCGGCAGTATATCTACCGTAAAATGTTGCAGAAGTACTCCACTTTTTTTTCAGTAAACTTTAGGAGATTGTTGCCACTCCTAGTAAATTTTATGTTTCCTGTTTCTTTTGCATCTTATTCCAACTTGGAATCTGGCAACCCGGTTTGGATTTAAGTGGAATATGATGTGTTTACTTTAAGGTATCCGACTACGTCCAAAGGAAAAAATTTTGAAAAATTCGATTGTAAATTTTTTTAAATGCATTGTCAAATATAATACAAAATAGTATAAATACAAACAATGTATTTGAAATAGAATATATTTTGAGAAATATGAAAATGTGTAGTGAATTTTAATGAAATTTAAACAAATGATTAACACTCTACCCAAAAATGTAATGCTGCAATCCAATTTTTCTTTGCACACAAGTTATAGAATATGAAGATGAATGAAATGAACCAAAATCTAAGAAAAATTTTAAGGTGCAAAGAAGTTATGGGTAAAACTATACGCAGGTATGCATTTTTTTCATAAGTTCAAAATTTAGTTTTTCTAAAAACACATATAAATTAAAAAGTATTTAACGAAGTAGAAAACTTTTAGTTCATTTCATTGCCAATATAATTTAAACCACACGCTGATATTTTAATGTCAATACATCTATTAATTTTTGCGATATCATGTTAGCGATGGAGAATTTTTATGAATATTAAAGTTTTGAAAAAACTGATATGAAAGACAAATTTTAGCTGAAAAACTGTCATCCTGAATGATAGGTCAGGCCTTCGTATTCCTAGAAAAGATAAACTGTTTTGGAAAGAGATGACGAGGACGCCACCTGTGCTGGCACGCCCTCTCCACACCATACCAGCAGGAGGACGTTTGCCCTGACAGATTTAATGTGCAAGCGACCCCCTTACATTACGGTTTTTCGGAGGAATCGAGTCTCGAACATGAAACCCTCCGGTTCCGAAACCGAGACCTTACCACCAGGCCACCGCGGCCCATGTTCCACGTCATAGCAGAGATAATTTGTTAAATGAAAGCAATGCAGATAAAATAACTACCTAATCACATTCCTTATGTGCGAAAATCCTTTTACCGTTCAGAGGAATTTGAATTCAATAAAAAGACATAAATTTAATAAAACAGGTTTTTAATTAGTGGATAAAAAGTAGAGTTTATTTAAATTTGATTTTCTTTTATGCATTAACTAGCTAGTGCCCGACGCATTGCTGCCGCAGAAGAAAAAATGTTAGTAATATCTTTTGAATTTTAAAAAAACTGTCTTGTTTCAATAGGAATGATAGGAAGGATAATATTTATTTCCGAATAAAACAAGAATAATATTTTATTCGAAAATGAATAGATTCCTTGATGTTGAAAGATATATAAATTAGAAGTGTAATCAATATTCATTCCATTTTATTAACTTTATTATTCAGGACTTTAGGGTTGGCAATATTTTTTGTTTGTTTTTCCATCATCAATAGAAACAAATACGTGCAAGTATTCAAAGTTTCATCGTAATCAGATGGGCGGTACGGCACACAGCATAAAAGACATACAGACAAACATTCATTTTTATAGATCATGTATCATCAAATTCGTAATAGAATCGTAATAAAATTTGCGACAAATTTTCTACTTGATGGCATCATTAGGAAGCGAATGGAAAAATTTATTTAAAAACTTTTATTTTTACAAAATATTCCAAAGGGACCAATGGATGCTAAATGAAAGTGCATAAAAAGGGCATCTTTTAAGAAACAAGATATTCTAATATTAATATTGCTTAGAGCTTCATAGATCGCTCTGTTAGGAATTCAGTGAACCACGTGATCTTCCTGGGCGGAGCCAGCCACCATTCATGTAAACCTCACGTAGTCTCATTGTTGCTGCTTGTTTATATATATATATATATATATATATATATACACATTGAAGTGACAAAAGTCATGGGATGACTGTTAATATCGTGTCGGTCCTTCTTTTGCCCGGCGAAGTGCAACAACTCGACGTGTCATGGAGTCCACAAGTCGTTGGAAGTCCTCTGCAGGAATTTTGAGCCATGCTGTCTGTATAGACGTCCATAATTGTGAAAGTGTGGATGGTGCAGGAGTTTGGGCACGAACGGACCTTTCGATGATGTCCCATAAATGCTCGATGCGATTCATATAGGGCAATCTAGGTGGCCAGATCAGGCGCTGGAATTGTCCGGAATGTTCTTCAAACCAATCGCGAACAGTTCTGGCCCGGTGACATGGCGCATTATCATCCATAAAACTCCCATCGTTGTGTGGGTACGT
>JAPMOQ010063708.1:215714-228886 GCA_026543055.1 Argiope trifasciata
TGTGTGTGTGTGTGTGTGTGCGTGCGTGCGTGCGTGCGTGCGTGCGTCATTTTATCAAACTGATTTCAGTATGGAATGTATTTCAATTGTCGTTATTGCAACTTTTATTAAAATCTAGAATATAAATTATTTATTAGTACTAAATTTGAATAAATATTTATTAGTACTAAATTTGAATAAATATTGATTAGTACTAAATTTAATTGAAATGGATTAGCTTGTATGAAATATATATATATTCATATTTATATTAGTTTGTACAAAAATGTATGTTCGCGATTTTCAAATGAATATTGCAAACATTGATTTTGAATGTTAAACTTACAACGACTTTGCATTCGCAAAAGCAAACAGATGCATGGTTATTATTGATAACCAATTTTAGTGCTAGTATATGGATTAGTAAAAAATATAATTTTATAAAGTTATTTTTCCTCGTTCTGCAAATTGTGCAGATTTTTTTTCAATTCCTTAATAATTTGTTATTTTTTTCTTCTTTTTATATTCCTAACTTTAAATAATGGAGTTTAGCTTAGTTATATTAACGTCCCGTTGTAAAACAACACTAGGACCTCGTCATTTTGAGCCACGGTCTGGTGTTGAGAACGACACCTGAGTTGGCACCCTCCTCCACACCACACCAGCGGGAAGACGTTTGTCCCCGACGTGTAAAAGGCCCCCTCACACGACGCTTCTTTAGTGGAATCGAGTTTCGAACCTGAAACCCTCCTGTTCCGAAGCCGAGATCTTAACACCAAGCCACAGCAGCTCCCCATTCACGAATGGAACCTCTGGAATATAAAAATTAAATAGTTTTTTTTTCTATCTAGGCCCTCCATCCAGGTTAGTTTAACATTAATAAATTACAATTGTAAAATTGTAAGGCATATTATCCCAGTACTTTTTTTGTACGTAACAAATGTACATTTTTGTACGAATTTTGAACTTTGTAGAATTTTTTATACGCTTTTTTTTGTAATGCTTTGTAATTGTTTTCTTTATTTACTTATAAAATTTCAAAAATAACTTTTAAAAATTTGAAGTATGCTCCCAGTAGAATTGAATCTCATTGCGGCTTGTATTGAGAAACAGCAGAAATCCTTGTAACCATAAACATTACATAATATCCCACGCGCCTTCGTTTATCGTCCTCCTACCGGGGTGGAGTGGAAGTTTGGAGGGGCATTCCAGCTCAGTAGTAGTTCTCGTCTTCTAACCGAGGTTCGAAATAACATGATCCGTCCCAAAATAGACCTGGTGTTGCCTTCAAAACAAGACGTTAATATAACTAAACTAAACGAAGCAAACCTTCATTTAGAGAAAAGTTTAAAAATAAGAGTAATAAAATTTAACCTATTTCATTTCAGTTCAATAAATTAATAAGAATTTGAATTGATAAAAATATATTTATATCTGCAGTTTAATCTGTAACTATCAGACGTAATCAATAATTATTGTATCTTTCTTTCAGATTATTACCGAGAAAAATAAGACGATCAAAGCCAAGAAGGTTTTGATTTGTACGGGGGCTTTTACTAATTACAACCGCCTTCAACCAAAAGGAAAATTGAAAATGGTTATCAATAATGAAACAGTTGCAATGCTGAGACTTCCTGAAAAAGAAGCCAAGAATTTAAGGTGATGAATTTTTTTAAACTGATTTATTTTCAATTTCTTTACTGTGTAGTTTTCTTTCTTAATTTTTTTTTGAAAATACGTAATCAAAATGATTCAATCAAGAATTCATGGATTATGGATTACACATCATTTTTTTTCTTCAAACTATAACGCCTACGAATGATGTGTTATTGTGTTGTGACTTATGTCACTTTACAAGCCCGCTGGTAGTTATCTGTCAGCGATTCAAGTCGAGTGAGCGTCTCTTATTTCAATAGCACCATCTAGAACAAAGAGTGCGACTCAGGTACTCACGCTTCACAACCCGTTTTACGGGGCAGACTTCATTCTTGCATTTCATTTGCTCATTCACAGATTGTCATTGAGAATTGAATCAAAAAAATATCACCTCTCAACCTAAACCTCCCAGTGGTATCACTCTCAACATGGAGGACTTTGTGACCACGACAGACTTAAACGCGCGCCAGTCACCTCACACGCGGAGAGTCTACGGCCGGTGGGATTCGAATTCTGTTAACCAAAAAGTGTAAATTGTCCCATCCCCCTTTATGCAAATCGTCACGTAATTTTCATGACGTTGTGTTATTGATCACGTGATCGGAAGTCGTCAGGTAGGCGGTGACTTCCGGTATGTTTGATATTTAAAAAGAATGTTCAGGCTTTGATGCACTCTGTTAATAGGTAGCTCTATATAGAATGCTGTCATAGATATAACTCTGTTAATAATATCCTCGGATAGTTAACTCTCGACCTAAACTCTGTTAATTTAATATTTGAAGGCATGTGTTATCCGCTCGGAGTATATTATTTTCCCTGTTTGTTGAATTATCGTTAGGCACGATAAACTGAATTGATGATGAAGAGTTCTTACGAAGGCATCATTATTTCTGTGTCACTTAATACACTGTGCAACTCTGCTGCCACGTAGTTGTGGTACACAAATTCACAACCTAAGGGATGCGAGTCCAACGCCCTATCGATCAGTCTGTCTTGACAATTATAAATGATAGAATTTTAGACTTTTTCAAAAATATGATTGTTTAATGCACGAGTGACAATTTATAATTAATAGATCAGTATATAAATAATAATTGATCAAAGTAGTAATAACTTTTATCTATGATAGGATCTTATTTAGTGCGCATAATAATCTTATGTAAAACAAACGATTATCTATATCATCGCATTTCAGAAAAGAGAAGAAATACAGAGTTGATTTTGTCTTCTGGCGATCCATTACTTTCCCATTATATTGCAAATTTTATATTTTACATTAATGGAATCCTACGGTTTGTATGGAAATCACAATAGATTGCAATGCTCTGTACAATGTTAAAGTTCAAACGATAATTTGGCTTACAGTTGTTTGATTTTTATAGTATTCCTTTGGTCATAATCATGACTTTTTTTTTCTAAATTAGTTCCATGCCTGCGATGACGTACTTGTTGAAAAGAGCTGACTTGCCTCGTTTACTGAACGGAGCTTACATTTTGCCTCCAATGCAGTATCCAGATGGTACATTTTTTTCTCTTAGTTATTAATTTAATGAATACTTTTAATTATAAAAAAATTAATCTGCAGTGTGACAAACAATTTTAAATTGCTATCTGCATCAAGAATAAAACTAATAATCATAAAAGTGTTTCTACTCTGGGAGTAAAACAACAGAAAAATACAAATGGATGCAATATACAGACAATATCTATATTCAGACAATGCAATATACAGATAATAATATTGTAGGGTAAGCTTTATAAGCCAGATAAAATCCTCAAGACTGAATGATTACGTTCAGTCTTGTGGTCATGTTATCTGGCTACGAACTCAAAGAACGAGAGTTTGATACTATCTATCGCCAGTAGTAACATTTGGGACCATTTTTCTTCCTTTAACCATGTATTTCAAAAAAGATATATCCATACATACTTCAGCTAAGAGACAATTATCTGCGGATTCGAGTTCACATCGAGCATCGACAATAACCATTCCTACGATTAAATTGCAAAGATTCCGGGTGAAATAGATTAACAAGTAAATACTCTTCATGTGACTAAAATAACCCCACAGAACACAATTTTATACAAATTCTAGTTCGCATCTTACATCAACAATGACCATTCCCACAATGCATTTCAAAATATTGGGTTTGGGAATAAGTTCGTAGCGTCTTAATCAAAGAGCTTTATTTAAAGAAAATCATTAGCAATAACAATGAATCAATAAATTGTGTATTCGCCGTTGCTGTTTAAGACCCCCACTCACCTCGCGACTAATTTGTCGATGCCACGCCGTAAAAATCACAAGATCTGATTCTTAAGATCATCTTTACTGTCGAAGGTAACGCCCCTCATATGGTTTGACAGGGAGCGAAAAAGATGGTAATCCGTCGGTGCAAGGTCAGGAGAATGCGATAGTTGCTAAAGGATCTCCCATTTGAGCTATTGGAGTGTGGATATGATGACTTGTGCAACATGGGGCCTGGCGTTGTCGTGAAGGAATATGGTTTGGGTTTGTCGATGGGTTCTTTTCAGACGCATGGCCTCTTTCACACTGTGTAGCTGGGCTAGGTAGGGCTCCTTGGTGGCCGTGACATTCCTTTCAACCATTTTCCACTACACTATGCCCTCCCAGTCCAACCAATCGTAGATCATGGTCTTCTTTGGATGGAGGGCAACTCTGACCATTTTCTTGCTGTAGGTTTGACTATGATACCTTCTCCGTATTCGTTGCAAATGTCCCGTGTTGCTTCAGCAACTTTTTGGCATCTATGAAAAGCGAAGAAGGGCAGGTGTCAAAAATGTTGATTTTTACCGCTTGTATATTCCATTTCTAAGCCTTAAAAGTGATTACTAATTAAGTTACTCAAAAAGACAATAAGCATAATAATCTAGAGCAGAAAGACCCCTTTCAAATGAATACTACATTCTTCGTTAAACACCAAAAAAATCGTTGTAAAACAAAGAAAATATAAAACCGCTACGAACTTATTCCCCAACCCATTACACAGAGGGGACTAAATTAACGAGTAGATACTTTTTATCTGATCAGTATAGTCACATAGGACAGGATTTCACGTAGACTCGAATTCGTTTCCTACATTAGTAATGACCCTTCTTACATTGGGGTTCAAAATGAATAGACAGAATGAATGAGCTATTACGTAGAGGTTCCCCAGTGCAACCAGGATGGTCAGAAAAATTGCTGTATAGCTCATTTTAAATTCCCTGCTATACATTGCTCATTTGTAAACGACATTTTCATCTAGATTTACTCAATATAAAGTTTGAATAATATATTCAGGCGATTGCATCAAGCTTAATTCTTTTACAATCGTCATCTAGACTTGCCGTTGAATCCATCTGTTATGCATTCAACAAATGATGTTTTTAAAGGCGAATTAAGAGAAGAAATAAAACTACAAGGGTTTGACAGAAATGTATATGTCCAAAAAAGGAAGAGTCACTTTCGATTTTATTCCTGATCCGGAAAATTACAATAAGAAGATACCAACCACTTATAATCAAAATAATATCTGAACATGAGAGATTTACTGCCTATTTCCAAAGATTTGGAAGAACTCAAGAAAATAAATGCATTTGAGGAGAAATGGTTACGGTTTACCACTACTTAATGGAATGTATTGAAGTCTCAAAGTTAAGGAAAGACCAGAAGATTGCCAATAATGATTTAAGTACAGTACTGATGGTACCAGGTCATCTCACAATCCTGAATGATATGATGTCGAAGAGAGATAGTTTCGTTCCAACTGTTTGAGAGAGTGCAGAAGGGAAGAAAGACCGCTATTTACAATCCCGAAAAGAATGATAGTTAGACTGATCGGTCCATGTAGGGTTGGACACTACTTATTCAACAGTCGACCACAGCCAATCCTGTCGATACTGCTACATTCAGTGGTGGTGCAGTGCGAGAACGCAAGAAAATAAATGCATTTGTGGAGAAATGGGTACGGTTTACCACTACTTAATGGAATGTATGGAAGTCTCAAAGTTAAGGAAATACCTGAAGATTGCCAATAATGATTTAAGTACAGTACTGATGGTACCAGGTCATCTCACAATCCTGAAGGATATGATGTCGAAGATGGATAGTTTCGTTCCAACTGTTTGAGAGAGTGCAGAAGGGAAGAAAGACCGCTATTTACAATCCTGAAAAGAATGATAGTTAGACTGATCGGTCCATGTAGGGTTGGACACTACTTATTCAACAGTCGACCACAACCAATCCTGTCGATACTACTACATTCAGTGGTGGTGCAGTGGTCGGCTGTTTACAAGAAGAAGTTATGCATTCAACAACAGTGATGTTATGAGATGAAATAGTGATATAATTTAGGCCGTTTCAAAATGATACACCTTTCTACTAAAGGAAAAGTGCAGGAAATGCTTAATTAAACTTTTCTTACTGTGTCATGCAATACATGTTTTAAATAACAGATGGACGATAAATGGTGTCTTTTATATAAGCACGATTTTAAAGGACATCGAATCCTTCTACAGATTTAATCCTTTATTTACCTAATTATATCCCATCCATTTTTCAACTACATTTTTCCATCAGTAAATTTTTCTTACAGAATAATCTCAGGGCACCCAAGAAAAAAATGCAATTAATAGGAATATCTTAATTAATTTAATTATTGATGAAATATTTTTAATTCCTACCTTTAGCTTTTATTAAACCAGCGGGTGACCGAGCTCCACTCGGAGAAAACAGGTATCGAAGCTAACTCGAAGATTTAAATTTTCAATTGTGATTTATCAAAACAATATATGCCATAAGAAAATTTGTGAAACCATTGGTGAAAAGATAACCGGTTAAAATGCACCATTGTAAACTATTCTAAACAAAGTTAGAGTTTGGAAAGGGAACTATTCTATACAAAGGTAAAGATTGAAGTTCAATATTTTTGACAAATTTATTTAGAAAAACCAAACATATATACATACATAAGAAACATATTATAAACCTATAACAGCATAAACATAAAACTTTATTAGTTCGCCCTATTGGCTATAGATGGCAGCACGTTACCGCTGGAAAATTTAAGTAGCCATTATGGCGAACTAATAAAGTTTGAAAATATCCTATCTGTAACTCCGAACTGCTCGACCGTAGCGCTTCAAAACCGGCGCCAATCGATTCCTCGTGGCCAAAAACCCCAGACCCCCAAGTTTACTGGAGTTTATTAATTCTGGGGCGATTTTCGACTTGGCAACCATTCCTCGTATTATAGTATTAGATTCATGCTGTTACATTATCCGTGTACTTCAGAATACTATCAGCAAAAATAGTTATATAATAAATATTTAAGCTAGATTTAAATTACTGTCAGTAAATAAAGGGTTAAAATACTGTTATTGTTACTTATGGCACTTTACAAACCCGTTGACAGAAAGCTGTCAGCGATTTAAGCAATAATATGCGTCTCTTATTTGTTTAGTAGCGCCAACTAAGGACAAGACGACTTGACTACTTTCAAGCTTCACTTTCGCTTGCACAAGCCCTTTTTAATGGGGAGGGCACATTCATGCAATTCACAGATAGAACACAGAAGAACAACCATGCCCTAACCGGGACGCCTAGATCACGGATAAAATGAGTTACCCCTAAGCCAGGATGTAGCCTTCATAGGGGTATTTAGCATATGATATATTTTCGAATAAATTCATTTGTTTAAATCATTTATTAACATTTTTTATTACATTTATTTAACTCATTTGCATCATTAGCGTATATATGCGCTGAATTTTCCTGTTCACTATCACTGGAGCGTATATATACGCTGCATTATATTGTATGCTATGTATATAATATGATATATACTATATTCATATGCATATATGCATCCCACATTTCAAGTATTACCACACTGAGCAAAATGACTGACAAATAATGCTCAAAAATGATTTTTCTTTTTTCTACTTTTATACAATTTTATACCTAAATATGAAATAAAAAATTCTGTGATATGGGCATTGTTTTCATATTTTCGTGCAAATGGGTTAAACTTAGAACATTTTGGGATATTTATAACTTTAAAAATATTGTTTCTACTTACTTTTCCTATGACAATAGCCTGCAAAAAAGATTATAATAAATGTGTTGAACAAAAACTTTGTGTGTATAAAGGCCTTATCACACGGGGAAATTTTGTCAGCACTTGTCCGTTTCTACCCTCAGAAACCGGTCAAGCAAGTTTCATAATCGACAACTTTTTCTAACCAGCTAGAAAGTGCCATCGGAAATATGGTCCGCAAACGAAATTCAACCAATCATGTGAAACTTTGAAGTGACGTCACATTCGCTGTCGTTTGCTGATGGAAAGTGCCGCGATATTTTGCCGTGTGATGAGGCCTTTAGGTATCCGACTAAATGAAAAATACTATTTGTAGACCACATTGGCAAATTATTATTACTCCTTGTAATTCAGACTTTCTTTCCAAAATAGTTTTTATTTTCTGGGAAAATGAAGACCTACTTATCATAAAGTGATATTTTAAACAAATCATATTTTTCATAATTAAAATTTGTCTTTAACTTCGATTTTCTCAAAATTTAAATTTTCATAAAAATTATCCACAGTTAGCACGATAACTCAAAAACTAACAGAAGTATTTGCATAAAAATTTCATCGTGTGTTTTAAATGATATGGGCATTGAAATGAATCAAACGCTTTATTGTGGGTGAAATATTTTTTTTTCCTTTTATATGTGTTTTGAGAAAAACTAAGTTGTGAATTGATGGAAAAAATGCATATATGCGTACATTTTTATCTATAATGTCTTTGAATCTCAACATTTTTCTTCGATTTTGATTCATTTCATTCATCATTATATTCCATAACTTGTGTGCAAAGAAAAAACAGGATTGCTGCATAATAGTTTTGTGTAGAATGTTAACCGTTTTGCTTAAATTTCACCAAAATTTACTACACATTTTCTTATTTCTCAAAATATATTATATTTTCAAATATTTTTTTGTAATTACAGGGTTTATAACTGCCAATACATCTAAAAACCAAAAATAGTTTTTAAATAATCCTGTTTTACAAAAAATTTCCTCCGAACGTAGTCGGATACCTTAACTGAATAAATGTTTGTTTAACTGAAACCTTTATTGCATGCGGACTTTTCTCTACATTCGGAGAATCTTTTTAGGACAATATTACTTAAAAGCCGGTCGTGATGGCATAGTGCCGAGGTCAACACAGCCGAGTCTGGAAGAGGTCCAAAAGTGGTACAACAGCGATGGAGACGTTGAACTTGTGAACCAACTTTTATGCTTTCTAAAACAATTACTTCCAAGTAAGAAAATCACAGTTGTCATTCATGTAGTCTATACTTATGTTTGACCATAAACGAAATACGTATTATAAAAATTTAGAAACTTATAAAATTATCGCAAAACTTTTTTATGATAAAATTAAAGTTAAAATTATTCTGAAATATTTATTTTAGCACTTGTTACTAATAGCACTTGTCTTAGACAAGCCCGCTGAGGAAGCAAACAATTTTAACACATTGTGTTCTGGTACATTTCGCAGCAGAATTGTACCAGGAGCAGTCGTTTTGCACGTAAATTTAGTTATTTGGTTGAATTCTCAATAGATCAAAAATTATTTCATTTTTTAACCAGCTTTTCGTATTTCATATTGGAATATATAAACAAATATATAAATAACAACCATAAGAGTTTTGTAAACAAAAAATGTGGATAAATTTATAATAGTATCGTTAATATGAACAATCAAATAGAAATAGTAGTATATAGTTTTGATTTTTTCGAATTATGTTCATTTTTACATTATAAAAAAATGAAAAGAGCAATCTTAAAACTACGAATGTTTTACAGTGTGGTAACGTTCAAAGAATTTTCCTCTACGAATTGGTACACGGTAAATTTCACTCATTTTCGCAAGGATCAATAAAAAGTTAATTTTAAATCTAAATTTATTTTTTAATCAACCTTCGTGTTCAGTGGTTCCGCCTCGACTGATGTAAAAACTAGTTTTTATTTGTCTAAATTTATCCAAAATCTATGGAGTGGACAAGAACATTCGACTTCCTGCATATACCGTTATTTTTGTACTCACAAACAAACCATGTTATTATACTAACCCATACAAGTACGTGACCCGCGCTCAAGTATCAATCATCAGAAAAAGTACTTGTACGTGACCCGCGCTCAAGTATCAATCGTGAGAAAACTTACTAGTACGTGACCCGCGCTCAAGTATCAACCGTCAGAAAACGTATTAGTACGTTACTCGCATTCAAGTATCAATTGTCAGAAAACCTACTAATACGTGACCCGAGCTTAAGTATCAGTCGTCAAAAAACGTACTAGTTCGTTACCCGCGCTCAAGTATCAATCGTCAGAAAGCGCATTAGTACGTGACACGCATTCAAGTATCAATCGTCGGAAAATGTACTAATACGTGACCCGAGCTTAAGTATCAGTCGTCAAAAAACGTACTAGTTCGTTACCCGCGCTCAAGTATCAATCATCAGAAAGCGCATTAGTACGTGACACGCATTCAAGTATCAATCGTCAGAAAATGTACTAATACGTGACCCGAGTTTAAATATCAATCGTCAAAAAACGTACTAGTTCGTTACCCGCGCTCAAGTATCAATCGTCAGAAAACGCACAAGTACGTGTCCCACATACAACGTGTTAAGCCGAGTTTGTGCCGTAGCTTCTGAGGGTAAAGACCCCTGAGCACCCGAGGACAGTAGTCTGACTTCTAGCTCAAATGAAGATGACACACACACACACACATTCACTTGCATAAGCCTTTTTTTACAAGGGGGCTCTTTCATACACCTCACAGACAGAAAGCAAGGTAAAAAACAGCCATTTCCGAACCAGGATGCGAATCCGGGAAGCCCAGATAACGTGGAAGACGCGCTAGCTTTAGGCCAGGACGCTGCCTAGCCTATTTTTAAATGTCATTTGTTTCAAATAATTTCAAATGTTCCTGATAAATGTATTTGAAATATATGTAAAAATTGAATGTGCCTAGAAATAATTTTCAATGCTAACTTTATAATATCTGTAAAAATATTTAATTCGGAAAAAAAGGGTCAATTTTTTTTTTTTTTTTTCAAAAAAGTGTTTTCATGGCGATAAAAATTTGTATTGCTTTTTGAGCACATTATATTATGAAAAACTAATTTCTAATATTAATTTTAAATACATAGTTTAAATTTGATGTCCTTACAGATTCTAGTTGGAAATTTGTATGATTAAAAAGCTGAAATCTTGATTTTTAGGACATTTAATTCGTTAATTTCTTTCTATAGAAGTAATATAAAAATAATAAATTTCATTTTTATCATTTTTCGTAAATTAAAATCTTTGTATCTGATCTGTATATAGCTAAAATGGAACTGTGATCATATATATTTAATTTTTTTTAATCAAAACTAAATACATACTTATCAACTTAAAATTATTAAAAATGTGATTCCGAATCTATTTTAAAGAATAAAACAAAAAACCTTATATTATATCAAGTAATAACTCATCTGCTTTACCGTACATATAAATCCATGTATAGAAACTCTACAATGGTTTCTGTTTCGTTTTCTTTGGGTTTTAATGGCGCAAGAGCCATGATGTCGACCATACTTCGCCAAACAATGGGTAAAATTATATTACTTTAAAATAATCACCGACGGGAATATGAGGAAAAGCTAAAATGTAATCACGATTCAAATGAACGGATAACACTTCATGGACTTTTAAAAAGCAAAGAGTTGGACATGAGGGATCTTGTCAAGCAGAAAAGATAATGAAAGCCAAGACTTTTGAAAAAAGTGCAAGCGCTGGGCATTGAAATTTGGACATTCTGACAAAATATGTTTCACAGACATTTGGTAATTACATCGCTTTCAACAACAAATGAATATGGGTGAATCTAGTGTGTCGGATTCGTACATGGCTCTACAATGGTTTCATATTCATTTAAATTTCTATTAATCTCAGATATGATCAGTTTAATTTTTATTTTAAACTCACCAGCAAGTGACCGAGCTCCACTAGGAGAAAACAGGTATCGACGCTAATTCGAAGATTTAAATTTTCAATTGTGATTTATCAAAACAATACATGCCAAAAGAAAATTTGTGAAACCATTGGTGAAAAGATAACCGGTTAAAGTGCACCATTGTAAACTATTCTAAACAGTTTGGAAAGGGAACTATTCTATACAAAAGTAAAGTAAAGGTAAAGATTGAAGTTCAATATTTTTGACAAATCTATTTAGAAAAACCAAAAATATATATATATATACATAAGAAACATATGATAAACCTATAACAGCATAAACATAAAACTTTATTAGTTCGCCATATTTGCTATAGATGGCAGCACGTTACCGCTTGAAAATTTAAGTAGCCATTATGGCGAACTAATAAAGTTTGAAAATATCCTATCTGTAACTCCGAACTGCTCGACCTTACCGCTTCAAAACTGGCGCCAATCGATTCCTCGTGGCCAAAAACCCCAGACCCCCAAGTTTACCGGAGTTTATTAATTCTGGGGCGATTTTCGACTTGGCAACCATTCCTCGTATTACACTATTAGATTGAAAAATAACAAAATAATCAGGAATGAACGCTATTTCACATGACTTTTCAACGAATAAACCGAACCACTGATTCAATGCCTTTTTATTGAATATCTTCTATTTTGGAAATAAATTTTTTTAATTATTTTTTTAGGTATGAATTTTCAGCAAGTGGGTAGCAAGACTTGTTTGACGTGTTACAATACTACCGGACTGCCTTACGTTGATCTCGTCACCCCCACCATTTCGGTAGCAGCTGTTGGCAACGGGTGCGGAGCAGTGATCTCTGACGAAATTGGAAGAATGGCGGCGGAGTTGAGTACAAGCGGAAAATGGGTTTCCGAGTTACCCAAAAGCCTTTTTGAAGCACATTTTGAATAATATTATCACTATTTATTTTTAACACGTTGACTGGCAACTACGTGATAACTCGTCGATTGCGTTCTTTTCTAGGACCAAAGCATCTGTGTTATTAGATGACACTTTCTCTACTATTGTTAAAAAGATAGCAAAGAAGGGGTCATCTCATTAGATAGATGGTCCTGATATCAGGCGAGGGTAGTGGTAGTGAACGAGTTAACATGTGATGGCTCATCTGTTAGGGAACATAAATCTCTGTAATTATTTCAGATACGTTTGTATTCAGCGAAATTATTTCATCGAAAATTGTAGTGATGATATTTTTTTGTAAATAAAGATCTAACAAGTATTATTTATATCCATTTGCACCAATTTAAATGCATAGTTAGCAGAGTTGTTAGCGAAGTAGAAAATAGAAACTATAATAATAATAAAAAATAACCGCTGAAAGTTACAAGCGAAACGACTTCGGAAGTCTGTGCTTGCATCCCTAGTAGCATGCAAATATTGTACAATATTGTATGACATTGATCAATATTTGCAATACTGCTTCATATTGTGGAATATTGTTTAATATC
>JAPMOQ010063708.1:228896-268147 GCA_026543055.1 Argiope trifasciata
CTTAATATTGCACAATATTGTGCAATATTAAACAGGCTGCTATCCGGAATAGGAAGGAAATGTCAGGTAGCACTGCATGTTACTTAATATTGCACAATATTGTGCGATATTAAACAGGCTGTGCTACCTGGGATAGGGAGGAAATGCCATCCTGTCGATACTGCTATGTTCAGTGGTGGCAGGGTGGTCGGCTGTATGCAAGAAGAAGAAGGGAGGAAATGCCTTTTTTTCTTTCTGTTTAAAGTGACTGTGAAAATGCATCACATAATCATAGGTTAAAAGTCCCTCGGTCTGTGAAAGGAAATTTTAAAAATGTAAATACTAACTCAGGTATCGCTCAATTAATCGAAGCATATTAAAAACGACGAAATCCTTCCCAAAATAAGCATCGTCTAATAAAATGTGGTGGTGAATCTAATGCCACTTGGTCATACCAAGCCCGAATTAACGGAGCTCTTTCGAATGAAGGCAGAAGTGTGCGCCTTTCGTTGTGAACGAGCACCATTAAGTTGAAAGTACGACTTTGCTCGAACACACACGACACAACCCTTTTTAGGGGGCGGTTGAACTCATTCCTCCATCCACAAGTTAGAATTGAGATCCCATTCGGAGACCTGATTCAGCACCCCCAGAGATATGGGAACTTGGAGGACTTTGCAGTCACGACCTATTGAACCTGCCCCCACTGCCATGAGCCAACACGTCGGTCTTTGGCCGAGACGAGGACATACTCGCTACCTTTCGGTTACGAGACGGACGCTCTTCCAACCAGGCTATCATAAAATGTTATTGATACTAAACAAAAAAAGAAACTCCCCATCTTAATCCAATCATTCGATTTTTTTTCTTTATTTTGTTTTAAAAAAATGTTTCATTCGTCTTTTTTTTTAATAATATTTCATTAAACCTGAGGTTAATTCGCTTCTAATTTAACTCATATAATTGCACTCTGTTAATTTTTTTTATAGATCTTTCATTTAATTAAGTTTAAATGCCTTCTTTAGAGGAGAGAACAGATATATTCCTAATAATATAAAAAGAGAAATTCAAAGATAATCGTTCCAGTAATCGTATTTTCTTCTTTTTAGTCCTTTTCCCACCATCTTTTTTCAATCGTAGAGAGTTTAATTTCATTTTAGTTTGTAACTCGGTATGCTTGAAATATGATTATCTTGCAACAGTATGCATTTTTAACATCACAACAAGTCTATTTGACCAGTAATATAAATATTTTAGCTTAAAGTGAACACAAAGATATCGTTTAATTTCTTTTCACTTAAATTCAAAATTTCTGATTCACACACACGCACAAAAAAAAAACCACTGAGGAAATGAATGTCAATGTCAAGGCTCATGTTTATTGCTTAGATACGTTTATTGTTAAACATTAGAAAATAAAATATTTTCTATTGCATATTTTTGGCAGCCTTAAATAATTGGCAAAATAATGCATGTAATGTGAAATATATATTTTGTATATTATTTCTTAAGGTATCCGACTACGTTAAAAACGCTTGTTATTGACCACACTACCGAATGGGAGACTTCCCGCATATTGCCAAAGATTTGGAAGAACGCAGGAAAATAAATGCATTTGTGGAGAAATGGGTACGGTTTACAGCTATTTAATGAAATGTATGGAAATCTCAGAGTGAAGGAAGGACCTGAAGATTGTCAATAAGGATTTCAGTACAGTACTAATGGTACCAAGTCATCTGAAAACCCTGAAGGATATAATGTCAAAGACTGATAATTTCATTCCAACTGTTTTCGAGTGTGCATAATAGCCGTCTTTCTTCCAATTAGGGGAAGGAAGACAGATATTTACTACCCTGAACGAAATGTCAGTTTGATTGATCGGTCAAAGTAAGGTTGGACACCACTTATTTAGCAGTCGACCACAACAAACCCTGTCTATACTGCTACGTTCAGGTGGAGTGGTCGGCTGTTTGCAAGAAGAAGCATTAACTACCGCTTATAACAACATTTCTTGCCATACTCGATGGAGATGTGTATCGCTTCGTATACTAGATACGATTAAAGTTAAAGGTATGATTAAAGTTAATGATGCGATTACAGTTAAAAGTTTGATTTAAATAAAAATGTCATGGTGGGTTTTTCGGCAGATATTAACTAATAATTCACCCAACCATACAGCGAAAGTTATAAATACATACTTTCTGTCCAATTTCTACCGTAGAAACTTAAAAAATAAATGTGTATTTTTAGATTTGAACGATTGTTTTGATTCAAAGTTGAATACAGAATTGACAAAATCTCAAAGATGGGCGTGGTGAGATTGAAATAGGATCTGATGAAAAAGATTGAATCAACCGCCATTCTAAAATGGCCGTGAAAGTGTCAAAAAGAATTTTTTCTAAAACATTGGCAAATATCAAAGCATCCAAAACATACTGCGCATGGAAAGTTTTGAATCCCTATTCTGAAGAATGCAGAACTAGCTTTGACCAGCTCAATATATTTCGACAAAAGATTTAGGTATTAATATCATTTTTCCCAAATTTATTCTTACACTGATGTCTGCAGATCAAAACGGAAGGCTGGCTTTATGCTGCTGAGGCTTAAACCGTATTACATAAATGAACTTTTGAATGAAATATTTTTGAAAATAATTGTAACAGAAGATGAATGGCAAATTAATGGTTACACTGACTACCAATAAGTATTTGGACACCTATGCAAATGACGATATCTGCGGTCCTAAGGTACGTCACGGCCTTACGTCATATGCGGGACCATTGTTCCCCGTTCATAGTAAGCTGAACTCCGATGCCTACTGCACTATTTTGGATGACAATGGGCTTCCTACGTTGTGGCAGTTTTACGGGTTGGACCCCTGTTACTTTCAGGACGACAATGCCAGTTGTCATGTTTCGACGTTAACTAAGGCTTGGTATGGTGCCAATGGAGTTCATCGAATGGACTGGCCTGCCCAGAGACCAGATCTGAACCCAATCGAGAACCTATAGGACGAGTTGCATCGCCGAATTCAGGGGTGAACTACCCGTGCAAAATCGGTGAAGGAACTTCTATGTCTTCTCCAAGCCGAGTGGAAGAAAATATCATTAGCTGTCATACAAAGACTTGGGGAAAGTATGCCCCGGAGGGTCCACGCTGTAATGACTTCTCGTGGAGGTTCTACCAAATATTGATTTTGAATAAAGTTAGTTTTTCTTTTCTAACAAAGGTGTCCAAATACCTATTGGTAGTCAGTATATTATTCAATTAGATTACACACTAAAAGATATCTATCACAACAAAGGGCTTCATTTTTTTTCATAAAAAATATGCCTTCAGCAGAGTATGAACATAGGGTTTTTTAAACTCTATTGAAAAGCAGAGACGAGACCTATGGTTTTATAAACTTTACTACATACTCTAAAGTTTAGAGATGAAATATTGGAAAATTCAAGATCAATATCTGACAAACATCTATAGTTTGAGGTTAGAGTAGCAGTCCTAATACTTTTTTATCAAATCTCTAGCACGTTACCAAATGCAATGGATTGCACACATTGTCTAAATAAGTTATATCTACTTCTGCACCTAATTGTTTGTATTTTGAATGCATAAAAACAAAGTTTTAAGATATTAAAGAATATTCCTACAAGTATATTAAATCAGTTGGAAATAAATTTTATTGCACACAAAATTAATCATCGAATTATCTCAAAAATCACGCAGTGATTGCAAGTCATGCAGTTCTCGATACATTTTACTATACATAAAATCACTCATCGAACTATATCAAAAATTATCCTGTGATTGCAAATCATTTTTTTTCTCCTAAAGCCCCAAATCCCCTTCAAACAGGAATTCACAATTTCATCCATTACAGAATCGAATGATATCTTTATATGGCTAAAGTTGATTCGAGTAACCATTCTTGTTCTTTCTAAAGTCCGGATTTCACTGGAACACGGCCCCGAAAAGGCCTTGTGAGAGTTCCGAGTCCCACCTTCCGGTGATGCACAAGTGGGCCGCAATCCTGCCCACTTCGTCAGACAATTTGGCCCCTTTCCCGTTTCCGGCCACAGCCACGGTGACCGCGGGGGAAACCCGGTCAATGTAGGGTAGACCGGACGGGGTGTTGCAGGTGGCGCAAGTGTGCTTCTTCAGGCCACTGAATTTCAAACCTGGAAGAGAAGACAATAAATCGTAATGAATATCATCCGTGTTGTAACGAAGTTATGTGTTGAATGCAGGGATATTTAGTTCTCTTTTTAATTTGTAACCCTTTTATTGTATAAAATACGTAAACCATTCCACATTCAACGATGGAAAGTCATCCATTTGTATATTTCATTTATTTAAAAATATTATAAGCATATATCTTGTTTGGTGTATATGTGGTGACAACTTATTATAAGCATATATCGTGTTTGGTGTATATGTGATGACATCTTTATAAGGCAGTAACAGCCACTAGACATTGGCGTACATTTTTGTTGAATGGTTAAGTTACTGCACTTCAAACCCAAACATGGCAGGTTCGATCCGTCACGACAAATATGTCACTTTTAAAGTGTGAAATCCTTTATTTCATAGACTAACTATTTCATGAAATAACTAGACAAGTCAGTTAAAGTATATAAAATCGCTGAATTCTGCAATTTAACCAAGTATTTTATAGAATAACGATTACTTGATTGTGAAAGTATGCAAAACAGCACTTAAAAGTTCTTTCAACCGGATCTAGCTGCTTGTAGACAGATTTGAATTGCTTACAGCTGCTTTGCAATGACAAGTGCGTGCATGTTGTTACAAACCTGTAATTTGTCTTCTCGGCATGAATAGTATCAACATAAGAAAGATCATTTTAAGATCAACCTTTTGGATGCTGATTGGGTGCCTCCTCAATGATCTCAAAGCTTGGCGACAAACTTTGCGACCATTTGGTTGTTTGGCGACAAAATTGGTAATACTCGAAACTTCAAGAATTTAGTTGAACCATCCGTTAGGAACCGAGATGCGTCCATATTGGTCAAGAAGATTTTAGTTCCGCCTCCCGGGAACTATAAAAGGTCGTCACTCTCAAGCTGAGGTTCGTTGGTAATTGAGTCGTGGCGAATTGACCCACCAGTCTTGTGTGAAGTAGTGAGTCGGCAGCTGATGCGGGAAGAGACCGAGGAGTGTTTCAGGCCGGATCTATGCTCTTAGGATTCCCTCTCCTTCTCAGTTCTGTCTGACTACTTTGTGTGCTGTGGACGTTTCCATTACCGGATTCTACTTGTGGACTACTGTCTGCTGTAGTGTGCTGCTGTATCCGTCTCTCTTTAAATATGTGTCGTCTTTGTGCTGTCCTGTCATCATGTAAATACACGTCGTCATTCTTTCTTAATGAAACCTGTTGATTGTATTTTCCTCACCCTGTACCCACTAAACTGAACGAATCCAACGATGAAATCCGTAAGAATATGCTTCATTCAGTTACTTATAGACAGAATTTAAACAGGTGTATGTATGTTAGCGTTTTACATTTTGAATATTAACAAAGACTTCTGCAGGAATGGCAGATCAACTTGTAAATAAGAAAGATTCAATACAAGAGAGATTTTTTTCTTTATTAAATAAGTGTGAGACAAAGGAAAACAGCACTACACTTACTCGCGAAAAATTGTTGATTTTAATTACAGAAGTAAAAAGTGCCAAAAAAGCACAAAAAAGAATACCACATGGCTGTTGGTTGTTTCGGCGATATATTTTTCGAAATATTTTAGCTATTTATGATCAACTAATTCATAAAATAACTTTGAAGTGTTTATATTTCATTTTAACAGTCTATCATCAATTATTTCAAAGAATAACTAGGGTAAAATATAAAAGTTTTCGTCTATTATATACTTTCACTGACATGTCTAGTTATTTCATGAAATACTTAATAATTCTACGAAATAACTTAATTATGCACTTTAAAGATAACATATAAATATATAGTTTTAGTAATCCGAAATTATATAAGAGAGTTCAAATAGTTCTTTAAAAGTATATGACATTTATTATAGTTTAAAAATAAATTAAGCTAAAAGAGAAATTTTTCCCATCCCTTAATAAGACATTGTCACGCCATCATTTTAAAATAAATTATAGAACAACCCGATTTCTCATTGATCATGGAAACTTTGAAAGCTATCTATGCGAATTTAACATCCCCATCATCTACCTGTGATTGTAACATTGTTGGCGAGGAAATTGTGGAACATGTGCTCCTTCTATGCTCCATATTTGCCGGAGCAAGACAGAACCTAAGACTGACTCTCCAAGCCATTAATATAAAGTACCTCCAGATTTTCATCCATTTCTTTCCACCAGAAGTGCTCTTGAAAATGTTTGTAAATTTATTATTGACACCTGTTCACTTTTCTTATTCTTAACTTATAATTTCTTATTTTATTTTATTCTTTTATTAATGCTTCATAACTCGTAAATTTTCTTATTTTTTTTGTTACCTGTTGAACACTTAATTCTGTATGTCCCGTGTGATACTTTGTGGTTTTTATTTGGTTATATTAGTTTATATTTGATCTCAATATTCACAAAAAGGGGCAAATATCATGACCCAAACGTTTATGCACAACTTTAAACAATATATACACAAACTTACTGGCACATATGTACACAAAAAGACTGGCTCGTCTTTTTTTTTTCTTGAGTGTTTCCAAATGGAAAATGCATATCTAGATTATCAACAGATATAAATGAATTCCTCTTCAATAAAATTTGTATAAAAAGCTACAGAGATAAACTCTAAAACATTTTAGAAATCTTATAACTTTTTTCACCTGGTATCAGTTCAGTTGCAAATTTCACGTGCGTGTCCTCCATCTCTTTGTCTCCATCGGACAAGTACCACTCGCGCACTTCTTCCAAAGTTTTCAGTTCGTCGTTGTCTTCGTGCGTGTGAGACTTCCCGAATTTCAAGTAATAATGTCCTGAAATTGGAATAAAATTTCAATTTTAAATCATATTTACATTTAAAGCCAGATTATAAAAATTTATGACAGCATTTTTTTAAATTTAAGGTATTCGACTACATAGAAAACAATGGTTATTCGACCACATTGGCAATTTTAAAGAAACTCTTATTATTTCTTCTAGTTTAAACTTCCTTCTTTCCAAAACAGTTCATCTTTTCTAAGGAAAGGAGAGCTCAACCTATCTTCCAGTTTTACATATTTCTGTGTTAAAATTTGTCTTCAGCTTCAATTTTCTCAAAACTTTAATTCCCATAAAAAAATTTCTGTCATTAAACATGATATCCTCAAAACTAAAAGAAGTATTAAAAAATTTCAGCGTGTGTTTTAAATAATATGGGCAATGAAGTGAACTAAAAATTTTATTGGGGAAATACTTTTTTTCATTTATAGGTGCTTTCAAAAAGATTAAAATGTTAATTTATGGAGAAAATACGTATATGAGCATATTTTTAACCATAATTTCTTTGCATCTCAAGATTTTTCTTAGATTTTGGATCATTTCATTCATTAGTGTATAGTGTAAAAAAAAGAAAAATGTAATTGCTGCTTTACCATTTTGCGTAGAGTGCAAACTGCTTTGTTATATTTCATTAAAATTTACTACAAATTCTTTTGAAAATTTAAAAATTTACTACCCAATTTTTTATATATTATATTTTCAAATAATTGTTTTTGCATTTATAGTGTTTATTATTTACAATATATCTAAAACAAATAAATAGTTTCTAAAAAAATCCAATTTTTCAAAATTGTTGCTTCGAACGTAGCCGGATACCTTAAACTTTGGGATATTATCTTTAAGAAATAGGAATTGTTCTAATCTGAAATTAATTTAATATGCTGATTCATAAATAATGAATTACATGAATTATCTATGGCGTTTATAATGAAATTTCGTTGGCAATTAATGTCACAATAGTACTGAAATACTACGAATTGCTTCCAAACATCTAGTAAACAGTGACTTATTATTAAAAAGAGAAGGCAGAATCAATGAATTAATGAAGATTATTTCAAATTGCATTTGCAATGAAACTTTTTAAAAATCACTCTATAAATTTGAATAATTAGCAAATATTAAAAAATTTTGAATTACACTTTTTTCTTTTAATTTTTGAAAATTTGATTTAAATAAAAAAAATTATTACCGTCAGGATATTTAATAGGTGGCAAAATGTAAGCTCCTATGTGTCCTCCACTGATATTCCTTAAGGATATCATAGAAGGCATAGATCTGAAAGAATATGATCGTTAATTATACATATTATATACATATATACACTGATGGAAAAAAATCCCAACACTAGGAAGGAGCTGTGCTAGATAAACGAAATTTGGTAGGCGTGTTTATACATCTGAAAGATGACGTCGATTCAAATTTCAAACTACGCGCGAAAGTGTGGTGCTAGTAGCGACACTATGAACATGCAAATGAGGTTTGCTTTAAATAAGCGCTGTAAGGTTCGTGATCGTTATTTTCAGTTGAGATTTGACGTAGTGGGTTAATGTCAGTCAAGGATGCCTCTGAGAAGACGAAGAAGCCATTATCAACAGTTCACTGAGTTTGAACGAGGTCGTGTGGTAGGGCTACGAGAAGGTGTGCTTTCTTTCTGTGATATTGCCGAAAGACTTGGCAGGAATGTATCCACTGTGCATGAGTATTGGCGGCAGTGGTCAAGGGAAGGTACTGCCTCAAGAAGACCAAGTTCCGAGAGGCCACTACTGTTACTACTGAAAGGGAAGGTCGTCGTATTCAGCGTATGGCTGTGGCTAATTGTACTGCGTCTGCAGCGGAAATTCGAGCTGCAGTTGGCACCACAGTAACACAACGAACTGTTGCAAATCGGTTACTTCAAGGACAGCTCCGAGCCAGACGCCCTGTACAGTGCATTCCACTGACTCCAAACCACTGTCGTTTGCGACGTGAGTGGTGTCAAGCTAGAGATCATTGGAGGACGGAGTGGAGATCTGCTGTGTTTTCTGATGAAAGCCTGTTCTGCCTTGGTCGCAGTGATAGCCGTTGGTTGGTTAGAAGGAGGCCAGGTGAACGCCTGCTAGTGACCTGTCTGCGGCCTAGACACACAGGGCCTACTCCTAGAGTTATGGTTTGCGGAGCAATTTCGTATGACAGCAGGAGCACTCTCGTGGTTATCCCACGCACCCTGACTGCAAATTTGTACGTCAGTCTAGTGATACAACCTGTTGTGCTGCCATTCATGAACAGCATTCCAGGGGGTGTTTTCCAACAGGATAACGCTCGAACTAATACCGCTGTTGTAACCTAACATGCTCTACAGAGTGTCGACATGTTGCCTTGGCCTGCTAGATCACCAGATCTTTCTCCAATCGAGCACGTATGGGACATCATTGGACGACAACTCCAGCGTCATCCACAACCAGCATTAATAGTCCCTGCATTGACCGCCCAAGTGCAGCAGGCATTGAACTCCATCCCACAAACTGATATCCGACACCTGTACGACACAATGCATGCACGTTTGCATGCTTGCATTCAAAATTCTGGCGGTTACACCGGTTACTAATGTACCAACATTCACATTTGAAATGGCTCTTCTCACCAATGGCTCCACCTGTTATCTTGAAACTTTAATCAATTAAATATATTCCCTAGACAAATGTATTCCTAAAATTTCATTACTGTACAATAATTTTTTCTTGGTGTTGGAAGTTTTTTTCCATCAGTGTATAACATCTAGAGACATTACCAATAACTCCCCAAAAAATTTATCAATACGAATGAAACTGAGTATTTCTACCATACCATTCATTTTCATTAATCAACAACAAAACCTATGTTCTATCATTCTTTACGAAAATAAAAGATTTAAGCTTTTTTAATTTGTTCTCCCCGTGTATGGATGCACAAAGCGAAGTGTCTTCAGTTATATACATTGCGGTTCCAAAAATATTCTAGTACATGATCTTCAAATAGTATCTAATCAACCACAACGTTACATTCAATATTAATAAAAAAAATGCCATTTGTTTTATTAAATCTGAAGAATTCTTTAGTTTTTAGTTTCAGTTTAGTTATATTAACCTCCCGTTTTAAAGCAATATGAGGGCTATTTTTGGACGAACCTCGTCATTTTGAACCACGGTCAGATGACGAGGACGACACCTTAGCTGGCATCCCCTCTCCACACCACGCCAAACCAGCGGGGGGACGTTTAGCCTTACAGATTTAACGTGCAAGAAACCCCCTCACACGACGGTTCTTCGGTGGAATCGAGTCTCGAACCTGAAACCCTCCGGTTCCGAAGCCGAGACCTTACCACCAGCCCACCACGGCCCAATAATTCTTTACATTTCATTCTGCTATTGATAACAAGAATACGATATTTCATCTACTAGTTAATGAATCTCATAATACTTAGCAAAAGAATACTCATTTTTATATAAATTTTAAATTTATTATTTTTATTTTCCTCTTTATTATTGGGTGTTTATGTAAATGTCATTTAAACAGAAGAAATCCATCTTTTTCATTTATACAAATCAAACGATAGGATTGAAAATTAGGCGTTTTACAATGCCCCAAACCTTCGCATGTGCCTGCAAACAAAGATATTTCATTGAAAATTTCCTGAAACGAAACTTCGAAGCTCATAAAATCTTCGCGCAATTTGAACAAAATTGGGATATTTTCTAAACATTGAAGCCCATTCATATCACCAATAGATTACACCAGGATGTCCCATCGCACACATAGTACTGGTGGCGGCTTTTAGATTTTATTTTCTCATACAGAAAGTATGGAAAAAATATCGTCATCAAAATTTTCGAACTTGAAATTTTGATGAATTCCCATGTTTTAAACCTTCGTGAGTACGTTAAATACTTTTTTTTTGGAAAAATGCTTGTATGTATGTGACAAAGATAACTCAAAAACACTTTGAGCTAGATCATAGGTTCCCAACGTGGGCGTTTGAAGCTTTCAGTGGGGCGGTAAGAGACCCAGAGAAAATGAGGAGGCGTTGATATGGCAGAAGGGGCGTTAGAAGAATTACCAAATATAGTATACAAAACTTCAAAGAACGATTCCAGAACAATTGAAACATGGACATACCAGACAGGGTTTTGGATCTTTTTTTCAATATCAATACAGCAGGATCACCTCAGTTAGAAGAACTAATAGAACTGACGACAAATGAGGTCTAAAAAGGAAATTCAAGAATGGCTACCAAGCATAATGGCTGCAGAAGTTTATTTCACAACTGCATTTAGGATTATGGTAGATTGTTCAACGACTTCTGATAGCATTCCCCTCTTCATATTTAGCAGAACGTGAATTTAGTGCTAAGGCAACATTGGTAAAGAAAAAGAGAAATCGGCTCCATATTACTGAACGGGGCGACATACGATTGTTTTTAAGTGAAATCGGGCCCGATATTAACAAGCTCCTTAAAATGGATCAAATTCAGCCTTCTTATTAGTTAAGTTAGAAATTCGATGTCTTTAAATTTTAATAAATACTTTTAAATATGATTAAGTATGCGTTTTGATTATTCTCTGAAACTGCCAATTTATTTATTTAGAAAACAATAGTTTATTATGAATTACTTCGTATCATCAAGACTCCTGTCTGTCCTTATAACAGGTAAACTAAAAAAAAATTTCCTCTTTTTTTTAATTAAGAAGAAATTCAGTAGCGTTTCAATTCCAACAATATTCTATCTATTAGAATTTTTTTAAATTCTTTTTTCCACCATGCATTATGAACGCTCTTATTAATCAGGAGTGGGAGGGGGCGATATCAAAATATTCACTAGAAAAGAGGGCGCCAGTTCAAAAAATGTTGGGAACCTCTGAGCCAGATAGATGAAATCCAGTTGTTTCTTGAAAAATCTAAGCAAATGTGTATTCATAACGTATTTGAACTTAGAGACCTCGAATATGTTACGCATAGTGATTATGTGCAAAAATTACTCCATCAATCTTAATTATAAGAAGCCTCTAGGAGTAATCTATCAATAGATGAAGTCATTTAGCCAAATGGCATCCTGTTATGCACTTCATTCCCTAATTATGCAGTGTTCCTGTCTCCCTATTTTTAGCTACTATTTATTCTAATGCGAGCCACTCTAAAAGTAGCTAAATTCAAAACGAAGCCCGCAGATTATACGTAGTTTCTGCAAGATAGGGAAAAACTTTTATTCATCCTTTCACTCTGTCACTCAGATGGTTAATAACAATAAGAAATAATTATAGGGGCCGCTGTATCCTGGTTGGTAGAGGGTCGGTCTCGTAGCCTAAAGGTCTCGGGCTCTGTCCTCGTCTAGTCCAAAGACCGCCATGTTGGCTGATGGTAGTTGGGGCACGTTTAATAGGTCGTAACTGCAAAGTCCTCCAAGTTCCCATAACAAAACGATACCTCTGGGGGTACTGAATCAGGGATGAGTCGGTCTCTGATTTGGATCTCAATTCTGACTTGCGGATGGATGAATGAGTTCGACTGCCCTCTCAAAATGTTGTGACGTGTGTGTTCGAGCCAAGTCGTCCTTTCACCTGAACGGTGCTCTTTAACAACGAAAGGCGCACACCTCTGCCTTAAGGTATCCGACTACGTTCGAAGGAAAAATTTTGGAAAATTGGATTTTTTTAGAAACTATTTATGATTTTTAGATGTATTGTCAATAATAAACGCTATAAATACAAAAATAATTATTTGAAAATTTTATATATTTCCAGAAATGAGAAAATTGGCTGTAAATTTTAATGAAATTGAACCAAAATGGTTAACACTCTACATAAAATTGTAATGCAGCCATCCTATTTTTCATTGCACACAAGTTATAGGATATAATAATGAATGGAATGAACCAAATTCTAACAAAAATTTTGAGATGCGAAGAAATTACGGCGAAAAATATACGTATATATGCATTTTTACCATAAATTTACAAGTTAATTTTTATAAAATTACCTATAAATGAAAAAATATTTCACCAACAATAAAACTTTTGGTTCATTTCATTGTCCACATTATTTAAAACATACTCTGGTATTTTTATGTGAATACCACTATTAGTTTTTGAGATATCATGTTAACGCGGAGAATTTTTATGAACATTAAATTTTTCAGAAAATGGAAGCCAAAGACAAAATTTAGCTGAAAAATATGTGATCCTGAATGATATGTCAGGCTTTCCTTTTCCCAGAAAAAATAAACCGTTTTGGAAAGAGGAAAGTCTGAACTACAAGAAATAATAATGAAAAGGAAATTTGTCAATGTGGTCGTTAATCAGTGTTTTTAACGTAGTCGGATACCTTAATCGAAACAGCTCTGCTAATTCGGCTTGGCATGACCAAGTGGTATTAGAACAACAACAGAGTTATTAAATCAAATTTTCAAACAGACTGTTCATCTTTTCTGTTAAGTGGCGCCACATTGAGATGGCGTTACTAATTTATTATTCTTACTTTTAATTCGTTTCGCGCCAAAGAGTCTTGGTAAATATCGTTTAGTATTTTTAAAATGTTTTTTATATTTTAATTAAGGCCGTCTTGTAATACAAAATTTATGAATATTCTTCAACGACTTTTTGTGTATTTTATGGAGTTCTGTTAAAACTTTCAGAGCACGAATTGTAAGTGCTTCTCAAAGAAACTGTAAAAACTCAGTAAATGCTAGAATGTAATTTTAAGATATCCGACTACGTTAGAAGGAAATTTTTTGAAAAACTGAATTTTTTAGAAGCTATTTATGGTTTTTTGATGTATTGTCATAAATAAACACTATAAACACAAGAAAAATTATTTGAAAATAGAATATATTTTGAGAAATGGGAAAATTTGTTGTAAATTTGAGTGAAATGTAACCGAAACTGTTTGCACTCTACACAAAATGGTGATGCAGAAATCCTATTTTTCATTGTACACAATTTATAGAATATAATGATGAAGGAAATGAACCACAATCCAAGAAATATTTTGAGATGCAAAGAAGTGATGGGTAGAAATATGCATATATATGCCTTTATACTTTTACATTTACAGCTTAATTTCTCTAAAAACACTTTTAAATGAAAAAGTATTTCACCTACAATAACACTTTTGGTCCATTTCATTGTCCATATTATTTAAAACACAAGCTGAAGATTTTATGTAAATAACTCTATTAGTTTGGGGGAATATGATGTTAGCGGTGGAGAATTTTGGTGAATATTCAAGTTTTGGGAAAACTGAATTTGAAGACCAATTTTAGTTGAAAAATATGTAACCCTGGATGATTGACCAGGCCTTCCTTTCCTCAGAAAATATAAACTGTTTTGGAAACAGAAATGACTAAACTGCAAGCAATAATAAGAATTTTAAAAAATTCGCTAATGTGGTCGATAACCAGTGTTTTTAACGTAGTCGGATACCTTAAAATTAAGTTGAATTATATTCTTGAATACCACACTTGTAGAATATTCTAGTAATAAGGAATGTCTAATCAAATTATTCGATATTATTTAATTGCTACTTTCAACTACTTCAACATAAACTACGACACAAACATTCGCAAGTCTAAGCACCAAAGAATTTTGAGGAATTGAACGAAAACGGTTGATATTTTTTGTTTTTAAAAAATCTTGTTATTTTTTCTGTTTTAAAAACAACTTTTATTGCTTCATAATTTTAAACAATACTGTGGTGATATCTTAATAAGATAGATAAAATCTACGGGACATGAGCAGGCGTTTGCTCTGTGGTTATGTTACTGAATTTCATATCCAAAGCTATCGGGCTCTATTCTGAGCACAACATCACCTTCCTACAATGGTGACCTCGTACAATGAACCATCAACCTTCATGCAACTGTCGTGGCGCCATCTACCCGTAACCAAAGTCGTCAGACTCATTTGACACAACCATTCACGCACGCTCGCCATAACGCTTGGCGTGACTAAAAAGTTCTCCGCTCGCCAAACAAAGATGGCTACGACACATTACACACAGCAACCATTCACTTACCAAACCAATTCATCACCACTCAACAACAACGCATATCGTTCGTCAACTCACTGGAGGGTGAGTCTGTGGTGATATCTTAATAAGACAGATAACATCTAAGGGACATGAGCATCTTTTTGCCCTGTGGTTATGTTACTGGCCTTCAGACCCAAAAATCCCGGGTTCTTTTCTGAGAACATTTCACCTCCTACAATACCTTAATCTTTTCGCTTCGTCTCCTGGAAGTTGAAGTAACACCACCGTTTCTTTCAGATGTTTCACTACCAACGGTTTCAGGACACTCATGTTCTTCAGGTTGACGAAGCCCCCAGTCGCTATCAGCAGCCGCTTCGCTCTGATTTCGCCTTTCAACTCTGTTTTGACCTGAATTGGGAGAAAAAAAAAGGCGTCGTATTTTGTAGATAAACAAAGATAGACTAAAAGAAATATAAATTTACAGGGCTCCAGTCTCTCAAACAAATGGATTTCTTACCTTTCTTATACATTTTTTTATTGTTTCCTCCTCCTAACTTTGTATTTGAAAGCGGGGGAAATGTATAGATTAAATCAAGTGTCTATCTAGATAAATTTCCCTTTACACCTTAAAAGCAGTAGCCGCTTAGCTTTGATTTCCCCTTTTGATTCTGTTCTGACAACAAAGTCAGAAACAAAAAAAGACTTGCAATTTACGTCCAAAGGGAAAAGATCTATTTACATATGGGTAAAAAAATTACCACATGTAAATAGATCTTATTCACCGTATTTTTTTTTTTTACTTTATTCACGTTTTTAATGCATTGCATAAAAAAGAACAAGTTCAATAAATTAGCAATTTTTTTCTGAATTTTCATATAGTTTCAGTTAGTAACTTTCCACTTAAGAAGAGGAAAGAATATGTTAATTAATTTTCAACATAAATTTCAATCATTTTAAACATAAAAGGAGATTATCTTTCGTGTTTATGCATGTTATCTTAAATTCTTTCATTGCCAAACATGGGAATAGTTTACCAGGTTTAGTCACCAGTGCTTTCAGGCTCAGATAGTAGATATTGCAGCAATTAGTTCATTCAACGTCACAGAATTTAATTTCAGATTCGAAATTGTATTAAAGTATCCGACTACGTTCGAAGAAAAAAAATTTTTGAAAGCTTGGATTTTTTTAGAAACTGTTTATGGTTTTTAAATGCATTGTCAGTAATATACACTGTAATTACAAAAACAATTATTCGAAAATATAATATATTTTTAGAAATGGGAATATTTGTAGCAAATTTTAATGAAATTGAACCAAAACGGTTAACACTTTACACAAAATGGTAATGCAGCAATCCTATTTTCCTTTGCGCACAAGTTATAGAATGCAATGATGAATGAAATGAATCAAAAGCTAATGAAAATGATGAAATGTAAATGAGTAATGGGTAAACATATATGCATTTTAACTATAAATTTACAACTTAATTCTTCTAAAAACACAAATAAATGAAAAAGTATTTCACCAACAATAAAACTTTTGGTTCCTTTCATAGTTCGTGTTATTTAAAACACACGCTGAAATTTTTATGTAAATGTCTCTATTGGTTTCGGGGATATCATGTTAACGGTGGAGAGTTTTTCCGAAAATTTATTTTTGAGAAAATTGAAGTGAATGACAAATTTTAGTTGAAAAATGTGTGACCCAGAATGATAGATCATGCCTTCCTTTTCTAAGAAAAAATAAACTGTTTTGGGAAAAGAAAAGTCTCAACTACAAGATATAACAACAGCAACAACAAATTCGTTAATATGGTCGATAACCAGTGTTTTTATTGTAGTCGGATACCTTAATCTTTGTAATTTATGTTCTGGAAAGCTAATGACGAATTTTCTATCAAATGGTTCTCAAAATGGTTCTATTAGACATCAAGTCTCTGTACTCTGATGAAGATTCAGTTGGCTATTTATGTAGATATGAAATTCACTTCCACCAACATTTTGAGTTTAAAATAGAACTAGTATGCTTTTAGACTGTACAGTAAAAGCGGGGGGTTATTCGCGGGGTATATGTTCCATAAATATGCCGCGAATACAGAACCCGTGAATACGGAATGGTCATTTATATGGGATTATAAGGGATACGTTCCATGTGACAACATAAAAAAAAAACAAATATATAAAAAATCAATTTAATTGAAGTGTTTGAACATTTTGATTAATTATCTTAAGGCTTGGGCAATGGTGTGAAGAATTTTGTCATTTTCTCTTGCTTGGCAGCGTTCTAAAGTTCCTTCCATTCAGACGGATACGCAGCAGTCGCATCAGCAATTTGCCTCTTAAAAATAAGACTTCGTTCCATAGACGAATCAATATTCATAAAGAAATCGCAAAGCTCATTTGCCATTCTTAAACCTTCACTAAGATTTTTCAAATAAAATGTCACGTTTCCAGTGCTTGGGAAAGCCTCTTTTTCAATGGGCTGTGAATTTAACATTTCCTCCAAGTTGGTTTCAGTCAGATCTTCATCTTGCGATTCACGCCATTCCAGAATGTCACTCTATTCTATTTGTTCGAACCCATCTCGTCCTATTCCATTCGCGATTGCGGCTGTTTGCATTGAACAACATACTTTAGGCAAAGTTGTAATAGATCAATTTTACTTTTTTTATTAGTCCATTTGACGGTATTTACAAAGGATATTGGCTTGGATATCTATTGGATTACTTTTATTATTGGGAGTACAAATTAATTGGATCCGTTTTTTTTTTTTCGTTAAAAAACATTTTATTTATTATCAAAATGAAAAAACATGTTATTGAAAGTATTATCCATCGGTAGCCACAACTTTTGTCCAACTTTCTGGCAATTTTCGGATTCCATCTCTGAAAAATGAGTCCTCTCTGGACGCAAACCATGAATCGAGCCATTCTTGAATTTCTTCGAAAGAAGTGAAGCGGTGACCAGCCAAATCGTGATGCATCCGTCGGAACAACCAATAATCAGAAGGGGCAATGTCTGGCGAATACGGCGGGTGGGGTAGGACCTCCCATTTCAACTTTTCCAATTAATTTTTAACGACAATTGCCACATGTTTTTTAATGCCAATTGCCACATGTTTTTTAAGCGCACGGAAATTGCTTGCTGAGTGACTCCCAACGATCCTGCAAGCTCTTGTTGCGTTTGGCACGGATCTTGATCGAGCAATTCCTCCAATTCGGCGTCTTCGAACTTTTTCGGCTGGCCCGGGCGCTTCTTGTCTTCGACACTAAAATAATCACTTTTGAAGCGTTGAAACCACTCTCTACATGATTTATCAGATGGCGCAGATTCACCATAAACTTCCACAAGCGATCGATGTGCTTCAGCGGCACTTTTCTTCAAATTAAAAATGAAAATCAAAACTTCCCGCAAATGTTGTTTATTTAGCACAAAACTTGACATGAATGCTCAGAAAACCAATGTTGTTGTATAAAACTCGAAACTTCGTTGACTGAATATGGTTGACAAAGGTCAAACCTTTCTAACAAAGCCACAAACATCTATCATTATTCAGTAAACAAATCAGCCAGAGCCATCAATTGAAAACGGACCGAATTAATTTGTACTTCCAATATTATGTATGTACTTATTAGATCGGCGAATAAAGAAAATTTTAGCCGCGAATATAGGAATTGGGTCGAAATTTTTTAATCCACGAATAGTGAAAACGCGAATGAAGGAAGCGTGAATAAGGAGCTTTTACGGTAATTTAAAGATGACAAAATTTTAAAACATCGCCAAAAATACAATTTTATTCACATCAATAAAGTACAAACATGAAATATAGGCGCGAGGTGAAATTTGTATTAACAGTTTAAAAGCGCCACTTATAAATATGTAATGACATGAAATTGCAATTACTCAAAAAATCCTAGGACCGTAGAAAATTTACAATAGAGTCTAGTTTATAGGAAAGTTTGAAAGTTTTCTTTATCACTGCTTCTCAAAGTGTTACTAGAGAAACAATATTTTCTGTGCACGACAATTACTGTATGGAAACAGGAAACCAAATTCTTAAGCAAAAAAGTACAATAAAGTTCAAATTTTAGTTTAACGCCCCGTTGTAAAGTAACACTAGGGCTATTTTGGGACCTCGTTATTTTGAACAGTGGTCAGACGACATCTGAGGTGGCACCCCCATCTCCACACCACAACCACACGAGAGAGAGGACGTTTGGTGTGACATATTTAAAGTGCAAGAGACCCCTTACATGACGGTTCGTCGGTGAAGTCGGGCCTCGAACCTGAAACCCTCCGATTCCAAAGCCGAGACCATACTACCATGCCATCGCGGCCCCCAAAAAGTTTTAAATATTAGCCCCAGTTTTGTCAAAAACTTGCTCAATGACTATGTCTTCCTCACCAATCCAAAATTCCATTTAATTTATACTTGACTAAATATCCTAAACTTAGTTAATAATAATTTTTTTTTCTTATATTTTCTCGTTCCTTGTGGAATTCATTATTTCTAGAGTTTCGAAGCTACCATTTTGTGCAATGCATTGTAATTCTATCTATAAAAATTGATATATACTCAATAAATGATTGGGTATACATGAACGATCTACTTTTCCTTCAATTAATTATGTAGAATATAAATAAATATTAGTAATGGTATCATAAAGATAAATATATTTAACATATTTATATTTTGTAATGGATCAAGATATCAACTTGTTTATCGCCCGACTGAAACGAAGCAGTCATCCCTTATTATGATAAATAAAACACTAATTTACGTTGCTGGGTTAAAAATATCTTTTAGATTACGTTTCTTAATTTCTTAGAACAACGGTGGCTTGATGGTAAGTTCTGCAGGAGGAAACCGGAACCGGAGGATTGCAGGTTCGAGACTCGATTGCACCGAAGAACCGTCGTGTAAGGGGGTCTCTTGTACGTTAAATATGTCAGGCCAAACATCCTCCCATTGGTGTGTGTTGGAGAGGAGGTGCCAGATCAGGCGTCGTCCTCTTCATCTGACCACGGTTCAAAAGGACGACGTCAGTCCCAAAATAGCCCTAGTGTTGCTTTACGACGGAACATTAAAATAACCAACTAATTTTCTTATACATATTTTTCAAACAGCTTTATTTTAACAAAAGACCACAAAACTGCACAAATTTTCGAGAATGTTTAAATATTTTTGAAAGTGAGTTTGAATTATCTTCAAAAAACTAAATAGCCGAATTATTCTTTGTATTCAGTCTGAGATTTAAAGAGTTTGGATTATTGAATATTCCAAAGATGTTATGTTTCATTTATGGAATATATTAACTTTAAAAAAAAGCCCTACATACAAATGGAGTTAGATTTTACAAAGAAATTCTAAGCAGTTTTTAATAAACTTGTCAAACACTGTTTACGGTTATAAGTAAAAAAGAAATACCACATAAGTTCCATCACTTTGTGTTTCGGTACCGCAGACGACACTCTCAATGATGTAACAACCCTGCAGACGGGCCACTTTCTTCTGAGCTTCTACCAACTTCCTCGGGCTGATGTGACCCGCTCCGGAGTCGTCCAGCAACGCGATTTCGTCATCTTTCAACTTCAAATAAGGATACCTGGAAAGGTTACCAAGGAAACTTTTTTTATGATGAAGTTCAAAAAAAACAGTCCACAATCTCGCAAGAGAAGAATACCATTTACGACCAATCAATAAAATACATTTCTGCTTAAAAAAACTCGTTTTTATCTCATAAAATAATAAATTATCAGCCTATCAGTAATACTGCAAAAAATTATATTTACATTGAAATTTTTAGAAGAAAAAAAAAAGTAATGTTTGAAAGTAGTAGCAAATGAGCTGCTCAAAGGATGCCTTCCTTTTCTTGATTGTAAAATGCTTCCAGGGAAATCATTCAGTACAATGATTGATAGGATGATAGATTCTTCAGATTCTTTATTTTCTAGGGTACTATCAATCCATATTTTCTAGGGTACTATCAATCAATATTTTCAAGGATACTATCAATCCATATTTTCTAGGGTACTATCAATCTATCGTTTCTTGGGCACTAATAAGTGATCTTTACTTGGTTGCTATCAAGCGATCTTTTCTTGGTTACTATTAAGCGATCTTTTCTTGGTTACTATTAAGCGATCTTTTCTTGGTTACTACTAAGCGATCTTTTCTTGGTTACTACTAAGCGATCTTTTCTTTTGTACTATTAAGCGATCTTTTCTTGGGTACTATTAAGCGATCTTTTCTTGGTTACTATTAAGCGATCTTTTCTTGGTTACCACTAAGCGATCTTTTCTTGGTTACTACTAAGCGATCTTTTCTTTTGTACTATTAAGCGATCTTTTATTGGGTACTATTAAGCGATCTTTTCTGGGATACTATTGAACAAAATCAACTTTTTCTAGTATACTATTAATCAAAATCAACCTTTTCTAGGATACTATTAATCAGCCATTTCTAGGATGCTACTAATCAACATTTTATAGTATACTATTAAACAACCTTTTCTAGGATATTATTAATTAAAATCAACTTTATCTAGGATAATATTAATCAACCTTTTCTAGGGTGCTATTAATCGACTTTTTCTAGGAGGATATTAATCAGCCCTTTATAGGATACTATTAATCAAAATATACCTATTCTGCGATACTATTAATCAAACTTTTCTAGGATATTATGAATCAATCTTTCTTAGGGTGCTAGATTAATAATAGGAGCTTCCACTAACTTTAAGACCAAAAAGGAAGAGTTCCGTTAAACCAAGGATTGTCTCTCAATTTATAATAGTCATTTGCATGAAATTATACTACAGTTATATATCGTTGTATTTATTAGATGAAATTATAAAATATTTAGAGAATCTCCAAAAGAAAACGCCATCGGGGTGTCGTGTCTGATCACAATAAGTCAACCCCTTTACCTACGATTTACATTCCAAAATTACCGAAAATGTAAACAAGATTGCCCTGATTTCGAGCCATTCCATGGTTCGCTAAAACGGTTCTAATACGCACAAGCACTTTTTACAAATGAAAATACTATGTATAAGTCACAATTGGTTTATATTTGTGTGATATGTTGTAATAATCTGATATAATAATTGAGGTAGATATACAAAAGAATAAGTATCCATTTCTAAAATATAACTTAAATCAATAACATTTATTTGTAGTCTGATCATCGTGACCTGAACATCGTACTACATTCTATATCCGTGATATTTATGTTTGGCCTGATTATCATACTACAGGTTATGCCCGTGATATTAAGTTTGTTCCGATTATCGTACTACGAGCTATGCCCTTAGTTGTAGGTTGAAGGGTTAATATGTTTTTCTCTAAAAACTCTAAGTCACTTATTTCTAAGTCGTGAAATGGCAGCGTCCCGATTCTTCAAGTACTAAATGAATGCCTCCCCTATGACATCGGAAAAGTCATGCTCATTTACTATTCCGACAAAGAATGGTAAACTGTAGACATATTTAAACGAAAAGAAACAAATAATACTCAGCACTATGTAACATGTTGTTGATATCCAACAGGGCATCAAAAATTAGCAGCAAAATAATTATTGATAGGAATAGAACTGTCGTAGAGCAACTTCTAATTATATCAAATCAAGGTGGTCTTTGCTTTAAAAAAATTCAGTGGGAAGTCCTCAGGTATCTTCGGTCATAGTCTAAATATATTTCTTTACAGCCCTTGCATCTTCGGTCATAGTCACATTGTATCGCTTTATGGCCCTTGCACCTTTGGTTATAGTCACATTATATCTCTTTATAGACCTTGAAACCTTCGGTCATAGTCACATTGTATCTCTTTATAATCCTTGCATCTTCGGTCATAGTCACATTATATCTCTTTATAGCCTTTGCATCTTCGGTCATAGTCACAATATATCTCTTTACAGCCCTTGCATCTTCGGTCATAGTCACAACATACCTCTTTACAGCCCTTGAATCGTCGGTCAGAGTCACAATATATCTCTTTATAGCCCTCGCAACTACGGTCATAGTCACAATATATCTCTTTAGAGCCCTCGCATCTTCGGTCATAGTCACATTGTATATCTCTGCAACCCTTGCATCTTCGGTCCTTTAAAGAAATCATTGAAAAGTAATATTTCGTCTGTGAAAAGGTAGAAATCTTGGAAAATGGAACAGTCTGTAACCTTGATATCTGTACAATCATTTCATCCATTCTGTTTCTAATCTTTCGAATTAAGCAGTAGATGAAGTAATTAATGTTAATAACAATTACTTGAAAACATCTGTCACACTTGAACTGTAATATTTTAGATACTATGGTATAATGTAGATAATTATGATCTGTGCAGATAGCAACAGGACTTGTGTTTTCAGGAACATTTCTTTCATAACCACATTCACACACTGAACAAAAACAAAGACAAGACATTCACGCGCGCAGTTTATCAGAACAGTATCACTTCTCATTCTTAATTACACTTGCAAAGAGTAATGCATTATGGGATGGCATATGGGATAGCCTATGAGGCATCACCATCTAGATGCAAATGCTACAAAACAAAGATAGTCTTCTTTTCATTTAGATAAGTGTACATTTTCGCGACTTTTAGAAATGATTAAATAGAAAATACAAGGTGGCCAGAAATAAAACACCCCTACTCTGACCTCCATGGATATCGAACTACTCAGTGTAAAGGCTCAAAATTTTGTACACATACTATTCAAAATATGGGGAAACGGATTTCACGAAAAAAAAATTAGTTCCTGAAATCACCGATAGGTGGCGCTGCACAACTGGAACTATGATCAAAAGACACAAATAATAATAAAAATTAAAATGTTTATGCGGAATGGAATGCTTCCATGCTTCCTTTTTAATTTTTCTGCCCCTTATGGAAAATAAAAATAGTAAAGAAGCTAGAACTCCCGTTGTAACTGCAATTTCATACTGTAACCAGAAAAATTTGCATAAAGCATGGTTAGAAGCCATGTTCTGGGTATAAAAGAAGTTAAAAGGTGGGGAATGTCATTCTTATTAGTGATGGCTGTCACGCTGCCAGAACGCGCTTTGCTTGTGAAGTTGTTTTACGAGAATAAAGGAAATGCTCCAGCAGCACTTCGAGAGTTTCGCCGACTTAAGGATTTGCGTAAGGGACCATTGCTTCCACAAGCTCTCAGGAGAATCATCGCTCGATTCGAGGAAACTGGACATCTTGGAGTTCAGCCTGGTCGAGGACGCAAACCGGTTCGTTCAGATGTCGTTGAAGATGTTGCCACCGGTATTGTTGAACAGTCAATGGATAATGTTTTAGGCTGCAGTAGTACACGTGCAGTGTCACGACACTTGGGTGTTCCCTATAGCACAGTGTGGAACGTACTCAGAAAAATGGTGCATTGTTTCCCGTACAAAATCCGCCCTAATCAACAATTGCTGGCCACAGACAGGGAGATGCGACTGACCTTTGCATTGACATTTCTTGCTAGAGTTGAAGTGGATGCATCGTGGCCGTGGCAGATTCTGTGGAGCGATGAGGCCCATTTCCACCTCAGTGGAACAGTGAACACCCATAACTGTCGCATATGGGACACGACAAACCCCCGTACCTTCCAAGAGATTCCACTCCACTCATCGAAAGTTACAGTCTGGTGTGGATTCACAGCCACATTCATCCTTGGACCGTTCTTTTTCGAAGAGGTTACTTCCAATGGCCTTGAGACATGTACCGTGACGGCCAACAGGTACAAAAGGATGCTCGAAACATTTGTTGTACCCCATTTGCAGCAGCGCCAATGCCTTGACACCATTACTTTTATGCAAGATGGAGCACCTCCACACATTGGACTCCCTGTGCAACAGTTTCTTCGCCAACATTTCACCACTGACAGAATAATCAGTCGCGCGTTTCCGACAACTTGGCCATCTCGTTCACCGGATCTTAATCCGTGTGATTTTTGGCTTTGGGGACACTTAAAAAACCTTGTTTATCGAGAACGTCTGATAACCTTGGCAGATTTGAAAGAGAGTATCAGTCTGCATGTGAGAAGCATCTCAGATGACCAGTTACGATCCGCAGTTGAACAAGCTGTCCACAGACTTCACATTTTACATCTTCAGGAAGGGAACCATATTGAGCAGCATTCCCTGCATCGATAACGTCCTTGTTTCATGTATGCTTGGTACTTTCAAATAAAATGTGTTTAAAACGTGTTTTTGTGTCTTTTCAGCATACGTCCAGTGGTACAGCGCCACCTATCGGTGATTTCTGGAACTAAATTTTTTTTTCGTGAAATCCGTTTCCCCATTTTTTGAATAGTATGTCCACAAATTTTCAAGCCTTTACACTGAGTAGTTCGATATCCAGGGAGGTCAGAGTAGGGGTGTTTTATTTCTGGCCACCCGGTATGTTTTACCAGGAAGTTATTTGTATTCGTTTGCGAATATTCACCTGTTTTTGAATGTTTCGGAATTCCCGTTCATCACCACCAGAGGCACTTTGTGCACTGCACCACTCCTGAGACACCCCTGGATGAATCCTCCGTGTTTCGGCCCAGAGAAGAGACAGCCGACAGGCTCATAAAAGTGGATTCCTATAGAAAGAAAGATACAATTAGCTTAAACGCAAACTGCAAGGTATGTAAAGCATTTCATATGAGATATTTAAAAAATAAGAGACCAAATCGATCAGTTATAAATAAAACATACAAATAAAATAATTAATCCAAAAAATATTAAAAAACTAAATCCCTTAAACACAATAGGAAAAAAATCATCTTGCAAGATGGCTCAATTCTATATCGTTTAAAGTGACTTTATACAGTTTAGTTTAGTTATACTAACGCTCAGAAGAAAGTGGAAAGTGGCCCGTCAGCAGGGTTGTCACATCATTGAGAGTGTTGTTTGCGGTACCGAAACACAAAGTGATGGAGCTCATGTGGTATTTCTTTTTCTTTTTTACTTATAACCGTAAACAATTTTTGACAAGTTTATTAAAAACTGCTTAGAATTTCTTTGTAAAATCTAACTCCATTTGTATGTAGGACTTTTTTTTTAAGTTAATATATTCCATAAATGAAACATAACATCTTTGGAATATTCACTAATCCAAACTCTTTAAATCCCAGACTGAATACAAAGAATAATTCGGCTATTTAGTTTTATGAAGATAATTCAGACTCACTTTCAAAAATATTTAAACATTTTCGAAAATTTGTGCAGTTTTGTGGTCTTTTGTTAAAATAAAGCTGTTTGAAAAATATGTATGAGAAAATGAGTTGGTTATTTTAACGCCCCGTTGTGCAGCAGCACTAGGGCTATATTGGGACGGACCTAGCCATTTTGAACCACGGTCAGATGACGAGGATGACACCTGAGCTGGCACCTCCCTCTCCATACCACACCAGCGGGAGGACGTTTGGCTTGACAGATTTAACGTGCAAGAGACCCCTTTACACGTCCGTTCTTCTGTGGAATCGAGTCTCGAACCTGAAACCCTTCGGTTCCGAAGACAGACAAAACCTTGCCACCACGGTCCCATATGGTTTTATACAGAGCTATGCTTTAAAAAATTGAGAAAACGGAATTAAAATCTCAGATTGATAATATTCGTTTCTTGTTCCTTTTCATTTTTAATAAAACTATTAGCTAAGTGAATAAGTTGTGAAGCTGTAATAGTGGCTGTACAAGGTTTTGTTTGCTGCTTCATGTTAATTTAGATTAAGTGAATTTACTTATTTATACACATTTTATTCATTTCAAGAATAAAAAGCAGGTTTCTTCTGGTCTGGCTTAAAAACCAGATTCCATTAGAAAAAAACAACGACGCACCAGTGTTACACTTGTAGGAAGGTAAATTATGCTCGGAATAGAACCTGGGACATTTGGGTCTGCAGGCCAGTAACATAACCACTGGGCAAAAGCATGCTCATGTCCAGTAGATGTTATAAGTCTTATTAAGATATCACCACCTCCAGTGAGTTGACGAACGATATGCGTTGTTGTTGAGAGGTGATGAATTGGTTTGTTGAGTGAGTGGATGGTCTATGTAGCTGTTTTATCTAATGCGCAGTACCCATTTTTGTTTGGCGAACGGAGAACATTTTTGTCACGCCAAGCGTTATGGCAAGAGTGCGTGAATTGTTGCGTCAAGTGAGTCTGACGACTTGATTGCGGATAGATGGCGCCACGACAATTGTGTGAAGGTTGAAGGTTCGTTGTTCGAGGTCACCATTGTAGGAAGGTGATGTTGTGCTCGGAATAGAACCTGAGACCTTTGGGTCTGAAGGCCAGTAACATAGCAACAAGGCAAAAGCATGCTCAATTCCGTAGATGTCATCTGTCTTATTAAGATATCACCACACCCTTTTCTGAATTATTTATTGACATCACAGAAGACAACACAAAAACATTTATATATATAATAACAAAATTTGTTATTGTCGGTTTCGATTCATACTTTAGCACTGTGTTCACCCACGCCTGTTATAGCAGAAACCATGACGACGTCTCCCCTTGTTTACACCCGGGATCACATGACCGGTTGGGAGCGCGCATCCGTTAACATTATCTCCTGAAAAGGTACAGTAAAAGCTCTTCATTCGCGGGGTTTACGTTCCATAAATATGCCTCGAATTCAGAAAAAGTGAATACGGAATGGTCATTTGTATGGGATACGTTCCTAGGTGACAATATATATATATAAATGTGTGATCCTTATATATATATATATATATATATATATATATAAAGTTAATTACAGTTTTTGAACATTTTCATTCATTATCTAAAGGTTTAGGCAATGGTTTGAAGAATTTTGTCATTTTCTCTTGCTTTGCAGTTTTCAAAAGCTCTTTCCATTCAGACTGATACGCAGCAGTCGCATTAGCAATTTCCCTCTTAAAAATAAGACTTCGTTCCATAAACATCCATAAAGAAATCGCAAAGCGCATTTGCCATTCTTAAACCTTCACTAAGATTTTTCAAATAAAATGTCACTTTTCCCGTGCTTGTTGAAGCATCTTCTTCAATGGGCTGTGAATTTAACATTTCCTCCAAGTCGGTTTCAGTCAGATCTTCATGTTGCGATTCAAGCCATTCCTGAATGTCAGTTGATTCTATCTGTTCGAACCCATCTCGTCCTATTCTATTCGCGATTTCGGCTATCTTTGCATTTAACAACTTATTTTAGACAAAGTTGTAATAAGGTCTATTTTACTTTTTTATTAGTCCATTTGAAGGCATTTACAAAGCATATTGGGTTGGATACCTATCGGAATCCTTTTATTATTGTGTATGTACTTATTAGATCAGCGAATAAAGAAATTTTTAGCCGCGAATTTAGGAATTGGGTCGCATGTTTTTAATCCGCGAATAGTGAAAACGCGAATGAAGGAAGAGCGAATATGGAGCTTTTACTGTACAGCATCTAACTGAATCAGAGCTTTGGAATAAACCCTTCATATCCTCTGATTGATGGCCTAATGATGGATTCGTTACAGGGAACTAATTTGGCTTCGGTACTGGAAAGCTTGGACTCGTATCAGTATCTATTGGATATCTGAGAATGATGTACATTATATTGACCACCGGGTATCAAATGTACGTGTACTGTAAATGTCAAAAACTGTTAACAGACGATTGCTTTTCCGATATTTTATAGCTGTTAAATTTTATTTCTCTTAAAATATTGTTAAAAGTAAAAGCAAACGAATGTTCTCTTTGATAAACATATTTTATTAATTTTATTTTGTATAATAGCAAATGATCAATTTTAAACCTTTTGGAATCTGGCAATAGTTTGTAAATGATGATGTGAAGTGAAGAGAATAAATGAAACCGATGGAATTCTAAACGCTTGGAATCTTGTTTTGATTTTTTAAGTGTATAAGCTGCAGAAATATATATATACAATGATAGAAAAAAAATCCCAACACTAGGAAGGAGCTGTGCTAGATAAACGAAATTTGGTAGGCGTGTTTATACATCTGAAAGATGACGTCAATTCAAATTTCGAGCTACGCGCGTAAGTGTGGCGCTAGTAGCGACACTAAGAACATGCAAATGAGGTTTGCTTTAAATAAGCGCTGTAAGGTTCGTGGTCGTCATTTACAGTTGAGATTTGACGTAGTGGGTTAATGTTAGTCAATGATGCCTCTGAGAATACGAAGAAGCCATTATCAACAGCTCACTGAGTTTGAACGAGGTCGTGTTGTAGGGCTAAGAGAAGGTGGGTTTTCTTTCCACGATATTGCTGAAAGACTTCTCAGGAATGTATCCACTGTGCATGAGTATTGGCGGCAGCGGTCAAGGGAAAGTACTGCCTCAAGAAGACAAGGTTCCGGGCGGCCACGTGGTACTACTGAGAGGGAAGACCGTCGTATTTTGCGTATGGCTGTGGCTAATCGTACTGCGTCTGTAGCTGAAATTCGAGCTGCATTTGGCACCACAGTGACACAACGAATTGTTACAAATCGGTTACTTCAAGGACAGCTCCGAGCTAGACTCCCTGTACTGTGACTCCAAACCACTGCCGTTTGCGACGTGAGTGGTGTCAAGCTAGAGCTCATTGGAGGACGGAGTGGAGATCTGATGTGTTTTCTGATGAAAGCCGGTTCTGCCTTGGTCGCAGTGACAGCCGTTTTTTGGTTAGAAGGAGGCCAGGTGAACGCCTTCTAGTGACCTGTCTGCGGCCTAGACACACAGGGCCTACTCCTGGAGTTATGGTTTCGTATGACAGCAGGAGCACTCTCGTGGCTATCCCGCGCACCCAGGCTGCAAATTTGTACGTCAGTCTAGTGATAAAACCTGTTGTGCTGTCATTCATGAACAGCATTGAAGGGGGTGTTTTCCAACAGGATAATGCTCGCCCTCATACCGCTGTTGTAACCCAACATGCTCTACAGAGTGTCGATATGTTGCCTTGGCCTGCTATATCACCAGATCTTTCTCCAATCGAACACCTATGGGACATCATTGGACGACAACTCCAGCGTCATCCACAACCACCATTAACCGTCCCTGCATTGACCGCCCAAGTGCAGCAGGCATGGAACTCCATCCCACAAACTGATATCCGACACCTGTACGACACAATGCATGCACGTTTGTATGCTTGCATTCAAAATTCTGGCTGTTACACCGGTTACTAATGTACCAACATTCACATTTGAAATGGCTCTTCTCGTCAATGGCTCTACCTGTGATCTTGAAACTTAAATCAATTAAATATGTTACCTAGACAAATGCATTTCTAAAATTTCATTACTGTACAATAATTTTTTCTTGGTGTTGTGATTTTTTCCCTCAGTGTGTGTGTGTGTGTGTGTGTGTGTGTGTGTGTGTGTGTGTGTGTGTGTGTGTGTGTGTGTGTGTGTGTGTGTGTGTGAACAGTTGCTTTTCTAAAAAGCATGCTAAAGTACGAACAAAGTCAAGCGTGGACGTTTGATCGAAGGAAACATTAGAACAATGGGGCACCGACAAAAACGTTGACCTTATCTTCATATCGCATTTCAAAACTACGAAGTCTGAGTGGTTTCGAAATAGGATATGATAGGAAATTATAAATATGAATAGTAGGCATTAGTCAAAGGATATCAGTTGTTATATACATTATAAACAACAACAATTGTCAACATTCATGTAGAGATTTTATGAGTACTAATTTTATCTTATTGTAATGGATGGTACCAGGGATTCTACTGAATACCCTTGATGCAAAGTCTAAGACGCGTGACGTCAAGTTTTAGAAAAGCGAGCTCAGTAGATAGGGAGAGAGTGGGTCATTCGTTTCGATATCATAATTATTTAATACGCTACAGTGGCACATAGTTTTCCCATGAGGCATTTAGTTAGGCTTCACCCTTGGAGATCTAAATGTTATAATTTTATCTCTATTGTAAATAGCCTTTTTTTATTCAAATAGTTAATGTCTTTTTTTAATTTTCTTTCATATAAGTAAATTTATTGTTTTTATTTAAAAGCTTCTTTAATCAATTGCCTTTGACATTAATCTAAATGAGACTGAATGGGCATTTTGTCCCATCCATTTCTACATTTATAATTAATATTTGTTTTTTAAAAAAAAGCATGAAACTGCTAATTTTTATAAAATAAATGATGCACAACCTGATAATTTCTCCAGCTCTCTGTACCTGCTGATGGAGTGTTGAGAAAGAACTTGGCATGCAGGATCATCGTCCAGGACTCGAGTGATCCGGCCTTCGTCGTAGTGGGCTCCGAAAATCTCTCGTTTTGAGAATTCATCGGGCTGGGGGGGGGGGAAAAGATCCGAGATCAGTAAAATGATGCTAAATACAAATGCTGGTTCCCTTTGTGGTATGCAGTTTCTTAAGGTATCCGACTACGATCGAAGGGAAAATTTTTTAAAAATTGGATTGTTTTAAAATTATTTTAGTTTATGATTTTTAGATGTATTGTCAAGTATAATACAAAATACTATACATACAACAAGATTATTTGAAAATATAATACATTTAGAGAAACAGGAAAATGTGTAGTAAATTTTTATGAAATTTAACCAAAAACGATAGCACTCTACACAAAAATGTAATGCAGAAATCATATTTTTCTTTGTACGTAAGTTAAAGAAAATAATGATGAATGAAATGAACCAAAAGCTAAGAAAAATCTTGAGATACAAAGAAGTTATGATAAAAATATATGTATATATGCATTTTTTCTATAAATTTACACCTTAATTTTTCAAAAATAATCTATAAATGAAAAAGTATTTCACCCACAATAAAACTTTTGGTTTATTTCATTGTGCCTATTATTTAAAAGACACGCTGATTTTTTTTATGTAAATACCTCTATTAGTTTTTGAGATATCATGTGAACGGTGGTGAATTTTTGTGAAAATGAAAGTTTTAAGGAAATTGAATTTAAAGACAAATTTTAGATGAAAAATAGGTGCCCCTGGATGATAGGTAAAATCTTTCTTTTCCTAAAAAAGACAAACTGTTTTCGAAATAATCAAATCTAAACTTCTAGAAATAAGAATTAAAAAAAATATTCGTCAATATGATCGATAACCAGTGTTTTTAACGTAGTTGGATACCTTAAAGTTCGACGATTTCTTCTAAATGAAACAAATACAGCTTTAAGTTTATACAAAATAAAGCACCAAGATCCATTAATTTAGTAAATTTGTATAAAATATAGAAATCTCAGTTCTCTTTTAACCGATATAAAAAAATTTTGTTATTACTTAAGGCCAGTGTCAGTGATTTTAAGTCGCGTTTTTACAACGACTTCTAAGTGTAAAGAACCTTGAGCATCCGAGGGCAAAAGTCCGATTCCTTAGGGCCTCGGTAGCCTGGTTGGTAGAGCGTCCGTCTCGTAACCGAAAGGTCGCGTGTTCTGTCTTCGTCTAGTCCAAAGACCACCGTGTTGGCTAAGGGCAGTTGGGGCATTGTAAATAGGTCGTGACTGCAAAGTCCTCCAAGTTCCCATAACAAAACGATACCTCTGGGGGTACTGAAACAGGGATGAGACGTTCTCTGATTGGGATCTCAATTCTGACTTGCTGATGGATGGATGAATGAGTGTATGAATGAATTCGACCACCCCCCAAAAAGGATCGGGTCATGTGTGTTCGAGCAAAGTCGTCCTTTCACCTGAACGGTGCTCGTTAACAACAAAAGGCGCACACCTCTGCCTTAATCGAAACAGCTCTGCTTATTTGGCTTAGCATGACCAAGTGGCATTAGAACAACAGTCCGATTTCTAGCTACGAAAATGACACTCAAACAATCGCTTGCACAACCCTTTTTTTACAAGGGTGGAAGTGTGGAAGGCTTTCCCACAACTCACTGATAGAACATAGAGAATAACAACCAATCCCTGTTGCAGGACTCGAACCCAGGACTCCCAGTTAGAGGAAAGACTCGCTACTCCAAGACCTGTACGCCGGCTATTTGAAAACGTTTTATTTACAAAAGAATTTTTTAAATAACCTTTTTTCTTTCTTCGTTACTGTTTGTGATTTAATTATTTTTTATTTTTGTTTTTATATTAATTATGTTATTTGTATGTTATTTATTCTTTGTATACTTGTCCATATGTGTAAATGAATGCTGAACATAGATGGCGCAGTATGCTCCGACCCATAAGTATGTTTGGAATGTGACGGGGGTGCTCTTGAGATACTTTTTGTAAACAACTAGGTTCGGTGTTGATGTGAAACTAGTGCAAGCAGTCACCCCGTTCGCTCTCTATAGTATCTCTCAAAAAGTATTATTTCGTGCGCTCGTTGTTAGTGGCACTTTCTACTTTTCAAATATATCAAATATTTAAAATATATTGTGCGTTTCCTTCTTCGCTCTTATAAGCGCCATTTTTCAATATTATATTACGTGTTTCCTTTTTTCAATATTTTATTATGTTTTTTCCTTGTATAGCTGTGATCGTCGTCCGTGTTTTGTATATATATATTTGCGTGTGTGAGAAAATAAATAAGAAAAAGTAAAGAAGAATTTCTCCTTGGATTAAATACCCTCAACCTACAACAGTTCCAGCAGAAACTTTCCAAAACCTTCTCAGAATCGAGAAGAATGGTTGAAACGTTAGCTAAAACTTAAATAGGTTAATTTCAGCTTTGGTTTCAAGTAATAGTTTTAGATCCGTGCTCATTAGAATATTCTATTCATTTAATTCTGTTTGCATAAATTTCATTCTTTCAGTCACTTTACTCCTTTTCAAAAGCCTGGATAGCCTAGTTTGTAGGGCGTTAGACTGGGGCCAGCCGAAGATTACCCCTTGGGACTGACGCACGTATAAACCTATCGTGGTCACCAAGTCCTCCATGTCGAGAGTAATACCATATTGGTACCGATTCAGAGGTTATCGTTCTCTGATTCAGAGCTAAGTTACGATCTGTAGTTGAGTGAATGAAAATGCATGAATGAAAGTCCGTCAAGTAAAGAGGGTTGCGAAGCGTGAGTGCCAAAGTCGTATTTTTGACCCAGGATAGTGTAATTGAAAAAATCAAGAGACGCCCCCTATTGGCTCAAATCGCTGTCTACGTCATAGCGGGCTTGTCCAATGGGAAGTACCATATGAAACAACAACACCCCTTTTCATCTTAACTCATTGATTCTCCCGTGTCCATTAGAAGACTGCACACAGATAAATTAGAAGCTCTGATGTGGATGAAAAAGTATTCCATCTTTTTAAGCATGAATCAAATTAAGCTAAATAAAGTGCACAAACCTACCATTGGCTCGACTTGTCCTACCTAGTGTTCTGGGCGTCCCGGTTCGGCCATGGTTGTATTCTCTGTTCTATCTCTGAGTAGTGCGAATGTGCTCTCCTGTAAAAAGGGGCTCTGCAAGCAAATGAGAAGCATGAAGTAGCTTACTCGTACTCATGGCCCTAGTTGGCGCTACTGAAAAAAAAGGGAAGCTCATTTAGGCTTACAATCACTGACAGCTATCAGCGGGCTTGTCAGTAACAAGTGCCATTGAAAACAATAACAACTAATCGTCATTTAGACCTAAATCAGAGAACGATCACCTCTGAGCCAGTATCCCCAATGGCATTACTCTCGACATGGAGGACTTTGTGACCACGACAGATTTATACGCGCGTCAGTCACAATCGCATACAGGGAATCATTGGCTGGCGGGTTCGAACTCGCAGCCTAATTGACACGAGTCCAACGCCTTAAAAAAGGCTCTCCCTGCAGAAATAATTATGTAAAAAAGAGGAATTTGAATCAGGAAATAAGGAGAAATTTTGAGAGTCCTTTGCGTTAAATTAAGATAAAAATCAGGAAATTAATTAGAATTCAAAAGAAATTAAGAAAACACATGTGTATATGACCCTCATGGGGAAAAAATGTCAATGCCAACTTACCGTTGGTTCAGAAGGTCCTACGAGGCACACTTTGACGCTCGGATTGGCTGACGCGTGCCTTGCAGCCGCGCTTCCGAACATTCCAGCACCAATAACGCACAAGTCATAAACTTCCGCCGCCATCTTTTAGGTAAAATCTGAAAGGAATATTGTTGCTGTTATCATAGCATTTTAATTAATCGAGATTCGCTTTACAAATTAGATTTTATTTTTTGATAAAGCAATATTTTCTTTCTTTATTGAATCTGAAGAGATAATTATGTTCCATATTTCCATTATTATTGGATGAAAAACAAAAACACCACGTTCTTTAAGGTATCCAACTACGTTCGAAGGAAAATTCTCGAAAAATTGCATTTTTCAAAAAAAGGTTTCTAGATTTTTCAAAAAAAAATATTTATGGTTTTTAGATGTGTCGTCAATTATAAATACCATAAATACAAAAAAAAATTATTTAAAAATATATTATATTGTGAAAAATTGGAAAATGTGTAGTAAATTTGAATGAAATTTAACCGAAACGGTTAACAATCTAAGCAAAATTGTAATGCTGCAGTCCTATTTTTCTTTGTACGCAAGTTATGGAATACAATGATGAATGAAATGAACCAAAGTCTCAGAAACATTTTGAGATGCAAAGAAGTGATGGGGAAAAATATACGTATATTTGCATTTTTTCAATTAAATCACAACTTAATTTTTCTAAAAACTCCTATAAATGGAAAAGCATTTTACCAACAATAAGGGCCGCGGTGGCATGGTGGTAAGGTCTCGGCTTCGGAATCAGAGGGTTTCAGGTTCGAGACTCGATTCTACCGAAGAACCGCCGTGTGAGGGGGGTCACTTGCACTGGGCCAAACAGCCTCCCGTTTGTGGAGTGTGGTGTGGAGAGAGGAGTGCCAGTTCAGGTGTCGTCCTCGTCATCTGACTGCGGTTCAAAATGACGAGGTCCGTCCCAAAATAGCCTTCGTGTTGCTTTAAACTGGACGTTAATATAACTAAACTAAATCAAACTTTACCAACAAGAAAATTTGTGGTTCTTTCATTACCCATATTAATTAAAACACACCCTGAAATTTTTATGTAAATACCTCTATTAGTTTTTGAGATATCATATTAACTAAGGAGAATATTTTATGAAAATTAAAATGTTGAGAAAATTGAAATTTAAGTTGGAAAAAAATATGTATCCCCGAATGATCGGTCGGGTCTTCCTTTTCTTAGAAAAGATTAACTGTTTTGCAAAGAGGAAAGTCTGAACAACAAGAAATAATAATAATAATAATATCTTCAACGTTTTCGATAACCAATGTTTTTAACTTAGTCGGATACCTTAAATCTCCCTTATTTTAAAAATAAAAGTACTTCACATATTTGCAGGTCACGTGACAACACTCTATTTCAAGTTATCTAGTACATGTTTTATGTATATCTAGCTTCATGTTGTGTATTTTAACCCCAAATCCTTTTTTCCTTTTTGAAAGATGCCTAACGAACATGTAAATGCGTTTGATTTTTACTAGGCGAAGACATACGGAATGCACGTTGTCAAACAAAGGTCACATGATAAACTACGCAACTAACAGGAAAGTTCACAGAAATAAAACTAAATAAATGCAATCGAGTTCCAAAAACAAAGTTCCGTCACCTATTGGCTGCCTTCCAAAAGAGAATAATTGAAGGATACCGAGACTGACTCGTTAGAATTTGTTCCTTTAAAAACACAATAAATGCTGTTTACTATTTATAAAAGGGATTTTTGACAGCCTGAATCATATACAGGATTCTCTAAGTGCTTTAATGTCACTGATATCGTTTTATAATCATCCTCCCAACTATTCTTTGACCATTTATAACTTTTTAAACCTTTGTTCTCTGATGATTCTTCTCATGTACCATCCAAGACGATGCATCATTTTGAACGCTTTATTTATTTTTATTTTTTTGATTTTGATTGGTAAAAAGACGTAGATTAATTTTTCGGGAAATTCAGCATGAAACCATTATAATTCATTTTTTGGAAAGAAGAAACAAATTCCTGTATTAAGTGTGCGTTCTTTTTTTTCTCTCACTCTTTTTCTGTCCTTGTTTCCAGTTGTTATTTTTTATTATTTTTATTTATATACTAACCGCCTTTGGTGACCAGCTGATTAGCCAAGAGTAATGCGTTCTAAAATGTTCAATTAAATACTTATGTGTCTTGCTCTCTTTATAATTTCTCTGCCAGATGTACTTAAACATTGAAAGTCAGGTAACCCATATTATTATAATAGCCTTACGATTATTTGTTCATTGCACTATTAAGTCGGGATTTCAATGCATATCCTATCTGAATTCAAGCAGGCTTACCGTAAATAAAGATTTGTTGAATTAATTATTTAGATATTGCAAACGATAATAGAAAATTTTTCTTTGCATTTATTTTTTTAGAAAATATCACATTTTATATTTCTTTTATTTCATCCAGTCAGGTGCTAAAAAAACATGGTTAAAATATTTCTTTAAAAATTCGTTAAAAATAGAGGCTTATGTTGTACATTAAAACGCTGATACCATTAGAAAGCTAATTTTCTAATCTTTAAATTCATGTAAAAATTACGTTTGTGCGATAATATTTTCGGAAGTTGTAGCGGGAAAACGTCGAAATTTCGCTTAGTATTTAATTACTTCAAATTCTGATTAAAAATCCGAAAAAAGGGGCTCCGAGGTGCACATTCCCGACCTCCAAGATATACATGTACCAAATTTGGTAGCTGTAGGTCCAACGGTCTGGCCTGTAGAACGCCAACACACACACACATTGAGCTTTATTATAAGTATAGATATAGATATAGATTTCAGAATCTGGATGATAGTTAAACTTCAAAAAGCTCATTTCCTTCGGCTTTGTTTTATTCCATATTAAAATCCCTAACCCTATTTCACTCAATAAATGTCAGACGTTGAACAATAGTCACAGAGATAAATAGAACAGGAGCGTTTCTCCATGTCTTTCCCACTTCATGCTCTTGACACTGCGGCCGTGGTGGCCTGGTGGTAAGGTCTCGGCTTCGGAGCCGGAGGGTTTCAGATTCGAGACTGGATTCCATCGAAGAATCGTCATGTGAGGGGGTCTCTTGCATGTTAAATCTGTCAGACCAAACGTCCTCCCGCTGGTGTAGAGAGGAGGGCGTCAGTTCAGGTGTCGTCCTCGTCACCTGACCGTGGTTCAAAATGACGAGGTCCGTCCCAAAATAGCCCTCGCGTTGCATTAAAACGGGACGTTAATATAACTAAACTAAACTAAAACTATAAAAAGCTCATGACACTGTTGAAATAACCAGAGGGTTATAATTGCAGGGCCATGAAGTGGAGTTGTGTGTGTGTTAAGTGCATGGTTATGCGTCTATCTACTCTTCAGAGTGCGAAGGGTTAACTCCACTTCGATTGCCATTGTATAGGATGCGTCATTTTCACATCGTTCTTGGATAATGACTATTAAGATATCTGTATAACAATAAACCCTTTCACGTCATTTTTTAAGAATCGTGAAAAAGTCTACAATTATTTCTGAGATTTTTAAGTACTGCAAGGAATCCTTATACTAACATACGTATAATAATGCATCTCAATATTTTTCATCTTTTTAGTTTTAGTTATATTCTAATGTATTCTGATGATGATTAGGTGTGTGCCCAACATAGCGTTACACCGGTGAAGAGCTTACAATTACAATTAAAAAATATAATTTAAATAGCTATCAAAAGACTCGCTATTCAAACATAACTTTCCCATGCACGTGTACAAGATGCAAAAAAAGCTAAAGGCAGCGCCAAAAAAAACAACATTGAAAAAAAAAAGCAAAGAGAGAAAGAAAATAAAAACATAGAGGGAAAAACAAAAAAAAATAAGAAGAAAAATAAAAAAGGAATTATAATAATAAATAAAAACATATAAATAAATATAAAACACCAGACCATGTGTGCCACCATTGCTTTTTCGCAGTGTAAATTGGTAAATAAAATTACCTCTCATCTTTTTAGTGCTATACTTTGTTGCATAAAGTCACATGCCACAACTGTAGCAAATGAAAAGACGAATAGATTACCTAAATGGTGACTTTTCCAATAAAAATTACTATTCATGTGAAAGATTTAAAAAAAACTCCTTAAAATGCTTTTTCATTATCAAATGCTAGATGCAGTTTGACGCTGAAAGGGACATCAAATTGTACGCTGTCAAGGTATCACTAACGAAAAAGAAACCAGAAACAGTTGTAGCTAGGCTGGTCATTTGATACTCTAGTCCAGAGGTTCCCAACCTTTTCTGAACTGGCGTCCCTTTTTCTAATGAATATTTCAATATAGCCAACCTCCCACTCCAGATAAATAAGAGCGTGTATAATGCATGGCGAAAGCAAGAATTAAAAAAATTCTAATGGATAGAATATTGTTGGAATTGAAACGCTACT